>OZ014450.1:3390269-3441719 GCA_963966035.1 Acleris laterana
CCGCTGCCGGCCGCGCACCACGACCTCTACTCCGTGGACCGCCTCTACTAGGGGCCGCGGCCGCCCGACGCACACACTACACAGTATACGACTCGCCTCGCGAGCTCCTTACCTTAAGATCATTACGATACCCGGATCGCTGTAAACAAGCTTCGATCTGTAAATACCAGCAACCAGCAATATATAAAATTACTCTTCGAATCGTCGCAGTGTACAGTATAAAAAGTTCATCACGAATAGTGTTACCGTTGAAAAAGCGAGTACAGATAGCGTTTTTGCTCCGTAATATTAAGTTACCACGTAAGAGTTAGGTTTCTCGGTGATTGTACGAGCTCGAAATGTTCATTGAGATCCAAACGGATCAAACCAGAGATTAGAGATTAACTCTTCGTTTACTAAAGTAAGATTTGAATCTTTTACCACAGCATATTTCGCGATGAATGTCGTAGGAGAGGCGTGTGCCTATCTGTAATGAATTTACATAATTTGTAGACTTGTTAAGTTAATTTTATTTACGAGTTTTAAGAGATATAATCTGGCAAACATAGGGAATGAAATGCTCAAAATATTTAAAAGTTAGATAAAGTATAAGTTTGGGGAACAGTTAAGGTAAAACGGAAGCTTCTTCGAAGAGAACTTGAACATCAAACCAAAAACGTAGGTTACCTTTTGCCATCGAGACATTGATTTAGCGATTACAAAATTTTCTGTTGAATCTATGGATGCATTTAACTAACTAGATGAGATAACTGCGATATCTTCGTAACACATAGTGCCAAATAAAGTAGTACTTTTAAACTTTTCTACAAGCTTCTATTATAGTTGGCCTAGTTTAGGTTGTTACCAGTTTTTTCAACGATGTGACAATTTGAAATGCATTTAAGAGGAAAGGGTCAGACTGAGAAAGGACTGTGATAGCTAGGTAGGTTAGGGACTATTCGCTCACTTAGCGTAACTGTCGAGTGCCGGCGGCTCCCCGGCAAAGGGGGCCGCCCTTACATTTCGGTTCCGTTGGATTTTACTAATTAATGATTGGGACACACTCGAATCGGAACTCGTTCCGATAGAGATTCTTCAAAATTGTGCATTTATTTAGTCGCGGATTTTTTCCGCACTTCTCGACTGATTTAATAGTAATTTCGATGAGTGAGATTAGCGAATTTTACCAATTAGGAATCGTGTGTGATGTGATGACGCCAAGTGCTTTGCGGTAGTTTGACCAGAGGGTCGGGAACGAGGGATGCCAGAGTAATCTTATTAATAATTTTAGCTTAGACTATCGACTTTCGAATTACCAAGCAATTCGATCATTCATCGCGAAATAATAATTTAGTATTTAGGAGAAATAAAGATATATATGAATTTATGGCGTCGTCGAAACATTCCGGCGTTGAACGATGCGTCCTAGATTACTTCGCGTCCAAATTAGTTACAGGTAGCGTTAGACACTTTTCCGAAGCTCCACTCGTGGGGGTCGCCACTTGACAGAGGTATATGAGATATATCTGCCGGAGCCGCGCCGACTGCCCAGTCCCGCGGACTATAAACTGCCCAACGCTGGGATGTTTGGACGCGCCTACATTTTATCATCTGTGTTTGTCTATAGACGAGTTAGCTTACGTTACAATATCAATGTGATGGTTTCGTTTTCCTACCGCATAATATGAACTGTTACGTACCTATTATATAACTAATATAGTTGTAATGGTGTGAATATGTGGGAGTCACATTTGGATACATTATTATTATTTACCGTTTCACAAATTGATGCATTTGGTACGTTTAGTGAGTTAAGACAATTTCAAGATGAATTATCGCCCATTGGACAGTTACTAAATTGTCGCGGCTCGCCGCGCGCCACCATTTTACTTTACTCTTTCATTTTCCTATCAAACTTCTGGAGGTTTGCAATCGAACCATTACAGAAGAGAAATATGAACTCGTGATCCTCCAGGGTCCCCCCGCCCGCCTCATAGTCGCTCTAGGGTTCCGTTTCGATATATTTTGTAGGACACACAGTTTATACAGCCTTAAACAATAATAGCATAAGTATTTTTATACAGAGGTTACACGCGGGCGGGGCCGGGCCGAGTACAAAGTTTGAATACAAACAATACTACACAGTGCCATACCCGTGGAAAAACCTCAGATTTATACTTACTAGATTTTTATACCGATACAAATGGATTTAATTTTTAAATATAAACAAAGGTGATTAAGTATACAGAGATTACAGATGATATTTTATACATTTATTACAAACAATATTATTAATGGTAAATGTGAAATAGTTATAAAGTAAGTGTCGTATTGCTATATGTACCGCGGTGGCAATGGCAGCCTAGTGTAGTCGCGCTCGGCGGCGGACCGCTCCGCTCGCGGGTGTACGTACATATCATCGGACGATCCTCAGGCAGTGTTCCAAATTCACAAATTCACTCTGATTTCAGTAGAAGCCAAATGGGATATCTATTACCGTTCTCTCGAGCCCCTCAGGGCCCAGTCCCGGCTGTTCTGTTTGCTCACTGTTTTGTTAAGTTTGCTCAATTAATCGAGTATGTATTACTTTTACCTAACGTTAATCATATTAGTTGTATACATAATTATTGTGTACGCGAATGTATAATATTTTTTAGAGAGCACGGTTTTGCTTTTCTTAACTATTGTTAAGTGCTTACAGTTGTCTGTCGACAGTCTATAGGAAATAACTTCGTTTGGACATCTCTTATTCCGGATAAATAACAATATGCCGTATATTTACTCGTGTAAGCGTGCCGTCCAATTGATCATTTCTCACAGTAATCAATTTGCTTAGAAACATTAATTCATGTTCCTATTCTTATATACCATACCCACATCAACCATCTTCGTTTCAGCCGTCTGACTTTGCATTTAGCAAGTCCAGTAGATTTAGCTCATTTCTTGCCTTTTTATTACATGCTTTATACCGTTGGAATTAAATTCCATTCAATTTAGCCACAGTGACGTGTGCTAAAAGAAAAAACTAAGGTTGCTAAAAAGCGCAGCCAATGCTAGATGTAAACTACACTCTTCGTGTAAAGGAGTGCCCCTTACCACTTAATTAATTTTGTATACTTTTAAGTTGTAATCGATAAAAAGGAGAGAATAAGATTGCATTGTTTTTGCATGTAAACTTATGATATCAATGTCAATTGTATGTAATACAATGTTTCGGAGATCGCCACTGAACCACAGCGTAGCTTGGTAACGAAATTAATACTTTAGTTAAGTTTCAAGACAGCATTTGAATTCCTTTTGATTGATGCATTTATTCGTGATCTCATTGCAGTCTAAAAGTTTAATAGTAAGAAATTGGCAAAGACTTTTTAAGTTTAAGTCCCGTCTGACTGTACGAATGGCTGCATTTCAAGCATTTCATTAAGTACGTTGTAATTCAAAATATCGTACGCATTTATATAGCGTAATGTAAACCCTACTTATCTGATTACACTTTCGAAAAATCTGTCTTCTGTAATTCTAATTCAAAATCAGAAAAGTGGGGTAATTTTTCTCATAATCGTAATCAATTTCCCGAATTTTTCGATTGATTCAGAGTAGAAGAAATATCAATTCAAAAAATTTAATATTTCATTGTCTAATAATCGCTACCATATCAATAGATGTTTTTTCTACAATGAGTCAAATCGATCCCAGTACCATTAACTGTTACAATATAAGCGTTTCTCACAACTATATCCGATGGAGGGAGTTTAGGGTAATGTTTTAGTTTCGTAATAGTTGGCTACGAATTATTTCATCGTCTTCCATTGGTCTGTAGTGCGGTGTTGCGATCCTCTCCTCAGTAGGTGCGACCGTCTAGGTTAATTTGTATAGTTTCCCAACAAAAACATCTGCAGATAGTGCAGTCTCCGTGCAATACACTTGATCCGGCGCGATATTGTACGTTATTTATCGTTTAGTAGAGTAGTGGTGATAATTGGTAGCCAACCGGCCTATTTTGTTAGAACCTACGTACTCACTGCCACATCGCCGACCGCTGTCACAGAAATGATAATTTTTTATCACAATACAGACTTGTTGAAGTTCCGCAGTAAAATAAGTGTTGTTGAATTTTTTATAAAAGATATTAGATAATGATCTTGTAGTCTGGATTGGTTTTTACAGATTTTATTGAATGCAGTTTTACGTGAATTTAAGATGCGCCGCCTGTCTTGCTTATTTTTGCTACAATACTTATTTAAAGCGATACAAACACTTTTACTTATACTGATATAGCATAAACAATAGATTATACAGATTTTACAATATATACAATACATTATACAATAAAGCCGTGATACATATATGACAAAGTTTGTTTTTATACAGGAGCGCGGTAGGCGGCGCATCTTGTAAGATTGGTTTTCTAATGGGTGCTGTTATAATTAATTGTACATATTTATTGTAATATACAACAATAGACTGGTAATTTTACACTGTTGTAGGGTTCTACAGAGATATTATCCGGAGCAGGGGGCCTATTCTACATTTCGTATAGGTACGGGATGAGTTTTAGTCTTCCATTGTACATTGTTTAGGTTATTTTACATTACTTTAGTATTTACTAGCTTAGGGCAAGTCTGTATGGGAAGGACAAAAAGAACCAGCGTTTCTAGACATCTGTTAAAATTATCAGCAAATCCTAGACTGGGGTTTCATATCTTGGGACTATAAGAGTGGACACCTAAAACCAAAGATGGACACTCCTAAATCAAAGTTTAATAATAACTAGTATATCATCTCTTTCTCTCTTCCGAGTAACAACTGTAGAGTGAATGTAGCTTTCAAGGTTTTGTATTTAGTGCTTCGAAGCTGTGGCGAAAAACCAACGAAGTTTTAATAAATATGGTGTTGTCGGATACATTGCAAAGAAACTTCTTCAATGATCTTTAGAGCAAGCTAGAGATCGATAGTAAAAGACGGGGAGAAAATTCCGACTAAGTATAAAAAAGTACACATATTTTGGATGCTTGACCAAAAAAAAAACCTAGGATTTGATAAGATAAAAATGCTTATAAACTACGAAACGACAGATGTGTTGTACATAAAACTTCCTACAGATGAAACACCACAACATACGTTTCACAGGAACTGCAGGCAAAGTGAAGGGACATATGGCTAGTTCAGATATATCTTTAGTTTATAGTAACTAGTTTATTCACTGCCACCGACACGCTGGCATGTTCACAATACATACAAATCCTAGTTTTGGGTAGTGAATGTTAAGGCCTAATGAATGGGCCCCATGCTTCCGGTCCGCATGTTACACACTGCCTTCAGAAAAAGGGCGTATCTAACAAGACATATCTATTGAACATGCAAACTGAGTAATAATAGCAGAAAGTTCATTCTGCCTTGAATTACAGATATTCGGATACGCCCTTTTGTCTCAATAGGGCAGCACTAGAGTATATTTTCTTACAAGCTACAAATACACCGAAATAGACTATATGAAATTTATTTTAGACAATCCCAGAATACAAGATCCAACTTTTTACACACAACAGTTGAAACCAGAATTAGTTATACTTTACATTTTTTTGTTTATGGATATTAATAATAAAACAGTTGGTTGCGAATGGTCACAGAGATCTGGCGAAAAATTAAAACGTTGGCATAATAATAAAGAATTGTAAATATGTTTTTCTAGTATACGTTCTTCCAAAATGGTAATATCAGTATTAAATACAAAATTCGATTTGGTTTAGGTCAAAAGTATAAGTGTGATCTATAGAAAAAAATTGAATTAGATCTTGGTGTATCTTAAAGTATAATTATGTTTAGTTACTGTACTCTTATTTAGATATGTTTTACGTATGATCTTGCCTAGATTTGCATTTATGTTAGTTACATTATGATTATGTTTGAAGTTGATACCATCGTATTTATGTATATTAATATTGTATTAAGGGTTTTGTTTGTTTTTTTGACATTAATAGAAGTAAAATGTTGTAAAAAGTAAGCTCGTTGTATTTTATCAAATAAACACTTTTTAGTCCAACTGAAGCAATATATTGCAGTTTTTATTTCATTGTCATTCCACATTATTGTCATGTAGTATGGCAACTTTACGAAATATAACTTTTTTAAACCACTTTACAACCCTTTCCAAAGAAATTGAAAAAAGTATTAAGTATTTTGTAGCATACAATCTCTTTTTCAGCTACCTTTATCTTAGTTCCACTATTACCAGCTCCGGGGGTGGTGGTGAAATCAGGAGACGCTGTGCTATCGGTTTGCCTGTCGTTGAGAAATAAGGCGAGATATGCAAAGACAGGCGAAAACCAAAGCAACTAAGGTTCGATTACTGAAATGCCTCGACTTTCCTATACTTCTTTACGGAGCTGAAACCTGGCCACTAAGGCCCGTATTAATAAACAGTTCTCGACTGTAATGCTTGTCTCAAGATGCGTCAAAAATGACAGGTTTCTATGGCTTGACTTTTACTTTGACGTATCTTGTGACGGACATATCAGTCAAGGTGAGTTTATTAATACGACCCTAAGGCTGCAGAATCGTCAAAAACGCCCTTGAAATGTGGTGTTGAAGACGTCTGGTGGACCCAGCTTAAAAAAGTATATTTTGATCTCCATGGCTATATTCTGCTGGTATTCGATCATGTAAGCTTATTGACATTGTTGGAATTCATTTTTGTTGTGACTTAACACAATTAATGTTCCGGGACTATTCCACTCGGTAAAACCATATTGCTTTAGACATGTTATTTTTTATTATTTTTTTTACAAATCTTTATTTTTACATTTCAAAAAACGTTGTTTATGACCACCACACTAGGCGACGCCTGTCTCGTGGGACCAGAACCATGGTTACCGATTACAAAATGTCCTGCGCCTATGCTGGTATAGCAAACAATTTTCAACTAAATTAAAACTATTATTATTACAAAATTAACTAAGCAAAAGGCTATAGATGATGCCAATGCCAGAATCTGCCGGAGTTGAGTACGTAGGTGAACGGTTTGAATGTGAGTATGTATGTGTTGGTGTGAGTATGAATGTTATCGTATTATATTATTGTATCGTATCGTAGTATTGCTTTTACTTGGCCGCTTTTACTGTCAAGAATAATCATAACATGGACAATACGATAACATGTCAAAAGCATTATTGTTTAACCGAGTTCAAGAGGTCTAGACTGATCTAAACCAGATGAGGAAGTAAATTAAAAATACATATATGATAAATGATTTATTATAATCATTTTAAACAACAATAATCTACACTAAACCACTCTTACCTTGTTACATGAAAACTCACTGTTATTTCTTCCTGGCAACATTCAAAACGTCACAATATCACAGATTAAACTCACTTCCCGTTTCGCTGCACCAACTTGTCTATGCTATCTTGATTCTTATAAATGCACAAATCCATAAATGTTAGGGCTAGGAGCAAACTGTGTCCAAGCATGTCTTTTTGCAAGTCCTTCTGAGACCTAAACATGGTCTTGAGATCTTCTGGGAAGCGTACTTGAGACTCTTTGGAGTTATTTTGAAGGAGCATCTCTACTGTTTGGTCTGTTGATACTCTCTCGTTGCCGACAAGAGTGCCGTACAATCTGAAAGAAAGAAACTTGGACTTAGTACTAAGCATAAATATGTAAACTCCATTCCAATAAATTGTCTTATTTAGTAAAAACTTTTATAACCTGAAAATGCTCCCTAAATAAAACCAACCATGATGTAATATCAGGAAAATTATGTGCAAAATGTGGTCTGTAATTGCTTTATTCAGCACAAAACAAAATTTACTAAATAAGACGAATCAATTGGTACGGAGTATACATATTTAGTGCATAATCCTACGACGTCGTAGTTTGTCGGAGAATTATATGTTCCTCTTGCTTTATTAATTATAATCGTAGCGCATAACTGACAATGAGTTGGTTCCTGCAGTAATGGAGCGGTGCGGGAGGGGACACATGTGACGTAACAAACTGTCTCGCTATACACGTGATGAACAGAACCAAAATATATCTCAAGATATTTACTGCGTACCGAAATTTTTAATATAATTGTGTGCGTATGACAATATAAACTGTCAAAATTATATTGTCATACGTATTTCTACCCGTCGGGGGTCGATTTTCGGAAAATCCTTTCTCACACCCTAAAGAATACTCCGTAAAAATTTCAAGTCCCTAGGTGCATCTGTTTAGGCTGTGCGTCGTGTGTTATTCTGTCACGGTACTATTAAATATATTTAGACATCTATATTCACTTTCAAACTATTTTAGTTGTACACTATATAACTCCAAAGATATATTAGATATTATTATAATTATTATAATGATTTCAAATTTCGATTTATCATAATTCCGAATGTAATGTTTCTTTTGTTCGTACAATAAAGTACATACATACATACATACATACATACATACCGTCACGCCCTCGTTCCCAGAGTGGGGTAGGCAGAGGTGCAGAATTACCAACAACTTTAAAAACTTCTGTAGCTACATTTTGCACAATTAGGCTAAGATGTTCACCAGCCAGCCATGCTGGACCCAGTGTATTAGTGACAGGTTGCAAGCCCATTGCCTAACAGTACTACACAAGCCTTTATACCCTTAGTCGTCTTTTACGACATCAGCGGGAAGACATGGAGTGGCACTAACGGGTTGGCTTAAAGTAATGAGAAAAAAAAATTCTCATTTTTTTTATTAAATTACTTGTTTAGGTTATATAGCTTTTTATCATATACAAATAAACTAAAACCAGCATGATAATCAATCATTATAATATAGAAAACCTCGCCAATTTAAAAAAAATCGCAGCTTTCTTCTTACCGTTTTCATCATACGTTGGACAACATCTTTTTTTATTTCTTCAGTTAATTCATTGCTTTTATACCCGGCGCTTCAACTGTGTATGTGATTTCGCTTTCGGCCCATCACTGTAAACTACTCTACTGAGAATTACCAAAAAATCCTCCATTGGGCGAGCTACACCGACGTTCGGACGGTTTGAATCCTTCGATACGAAATGAACGTCACGCTTTTTTAGTCAATTCTGGGTGCTCCCTGCATAGTGATACTTTCTTCGCAACTTCTTGCACTTCTTGGAATTTCTTCAAGCTGTATGTCGGAATATTTGGGTGTTTTTTGACGCTTTAAGTGTAGAACATTGTATTTCTTTAAAATATTCCTTACTCACCAACGGGAAACAGCATAATTTACAGCTAACTTATCTGGGACTCATCCACTTTGTTTTGTGTAAACTTTGCCATTTTCCTCCGGTTTCAATGATTAAGAATGGGTGATCTTCCCGTTTTTGGTAAATCTTTAGTCCTAATACCAAATTCCCACCGCTGGATCAAACATTAAATTGTAGATGGAGATACATTTCAGCTTTGAAGTGAGAGACCACTTCAGATTTTTCACGTCGTCCAAGTAGGCGATAGACATGTTCACGTAATGACTTCCTTGTGGACATTTTTTATTAACACAGCTAATCATTATTTGCCTTTTTAACAATAATTGACATATTTTCTATTTATTATAGCTGTCAAAATCCTTTTTGTATTATTTTTTTGCCTGCTATTGTCAATTGAATACCTTCTCATTACTTTAAGCCAACCCGTTATTCTAACCCGGCAACCACGCGGAGGAAAAAAGTACAATAAAGTGTTTACATACACACATACATACATAAAAATCTTCTTAAAACACCAAATTATTAAAAAAAACCACAGCTCATTGCAGCTCATTTGTAGTCGCCGTCGTTGCGTGACTATTGATTAAACTTATCGATAGATGGCACTTGAATCAAAATAAGATTTAGACGCAAAGTTATGAAATACGACTTAAGACACAGATCAACATGATAACAGAAGTCGTTCTTAAGGTCCAAGTTTTGGTTGTAATATAAAAGAGACGCACTTTAATAATTCATGAAACTTGCATGAAGAAATAACTGCTCTAAACTAAAATACCTAATTAGATTCCAACATACGTCAAAAAAGTGTTGCCATTAAAATGACATATTAGGTGGATCGGTAAATTTTCACTTCTGTAAATGTTAAAGGTAGCTGTTTATTTTATTTATAATATTAAAGGCAACATTTAATTTGCTTCTTAAATAAACAATCTTATCTAAATACTCGTCGCAAAAAAAGATATTTAATTAAATTGTTTTATAGGAGAAAAGTTTAAATAAAAATGGCAACAACTCAGGGTTTAATAACATTTGGTACCAATTATTATTCTCATTATGTGCGATTACATTTTTAGGAAAAAGTACATACATACATTAAATCACGCCTGTTTCCCAGAGGGGTAGGCAGAGACCACTTCTTTCCACTTGCTACGATCTTGACAAATTTCTTTCGCTTCTTCCACATTCATACATCGAGTCATGCACGCACGTCGGTTTCGGGTACTTAAGATTCGGCCCTTTTCCAGTATTTCACCGATTTGACTCGAAAAAGTACGCCTAGGGCGGCCCCTTCCGACCCGTCCACTCACTATCGATGTGTATATCTCTTTCGTCAATCTTCTTTCATCCATTCTTTCCAAATGACCGAACCATCGAAGCATGCCCTTTTCAATCTTAGTCAATACATCTTCTTTTATTCCACATTTCTCTCTGACTTTTTCATTCCTTACTCTATCAATCAGTTTCACACCACACATACTACGCAAAGAGCGCATTTCAACGGCATTTACACGACTTTTATGCTTGTCCTGCCACACCCAACATTCACTACCATACATCAGGGTAGGGGCCAGCACTCCATTGTGAACAGCCAGTCGGGCTTTTTGTGAAATGCCCTGTCTGCTCACAAAGGAGTACAGGGCCCCATTGATTTGATTCCCCGCATTCACCCTCCTCTCGATATCCTTCTCACACTTACCATCTCTTGTAAACACACTTCCCAGGTACACAAATTCGCTCACTTGTTCTACTAATTCACCATTTATATTAATCACGCACTCAGTCATCTCCTCGTCCTTCTCTATCACCATGACCTTGGTCTTGGCAACATTTACTCTCATCCCCTTTCGCTTAAATCCCTCATTCATCACTGTCACCATCTCCTGCAACTCAAGTACCGATGAGGCAAGTCTAACTTGATCATCGGCATATAAGAGGCATTTGATTAGCAACTCTTGCATACGCAAACCCTTATCATACTCTTTCAGATCTCGCATACAACTGTCCATGAATAAATTGAACAGCCACGGTGAGGCAACACAGCCCTGTCTAACACCTTTAGAGATATTAAACCAGGCCGAGTATGCCCCATTGATCCTGACACAGGCTCTGGAGCCCTCATAAAGGGACCTCAAAGCCTGCACCAGGTTGCTGCTCACTCCATACATAGACAGCACCGTCCACAACTCCTTTCTATCTACCCTATCATAGGCCTTTTCCAGGTCCACAAAAGCACAGAAAACTTTTTGGTTGACAGCCAAGAACTTTTCTGTGATGGACCGTAGTGAAAAGACCTGATCCGTACATCCCATTCCCTTTCGAAATCCCGCTTGTACATCCCAGATTTTGTCATTCGTAACATTCAATACCCTTTCAATTAAAATCTTCGCATATACTTTGCCGACAACACTAAGGAGGCTGATACCGCGGTAGTTTTTGCAGTCTTGCTGTGACCCCTTTCCTTTATACAGAGGGACGATAACGGCTTTGACCCAATCTTCCGGGACTCGGCCGCTACTCCAACATGCATTGAAAAGACGGTACAACAGACTACCCACCACGCCATCTCCTCTCCTCAGCATTTCTATCGACACTCTATCACAACCTGGAAAAAATAACAATCACATTTTTACGTACGTCTTCAAAACTTGACCGAAATCTTCAAAAAATCTTCAAGTCTTCAAAAAATTATCAGTTGATCATGTGTGGTAACCTTTATGGTGGACATGGTGGTTCTGTGGCGGCCATAACATCTATTGTCACTTCATTCGACATATTCTGACGTTTGGATAGCTCGAATGTTTTCTGTACCTATTCGCCCCGTGGTGATTTCCATTGTTAAGTTTTTGTTGTTTCATTTCGTTATTGTTTCAAGTTTGTGTTTTGCTCGTGGGTTTTGCTTTATCGCAAGTAAAATGGAAATGAAAATGGGAATGCACTAAGAAAGGAATTCCCGAAATTCCCACGGGAACGGGAATAACGATGATCGAAATCTACGCGGACGAAGTCGCTGACAGAAGCTAGTTTTAACATAATTATTGTACCAAAAGGTTGGTTTTTCCTGAAACGTCACAATGATGATGACACTTGTAACTGTGACATTCCGCCATCTTTGGTAGTTTTTTTGACGTATATTGGAATCTAATTAGGTTTCCAAGTTTAGTCGATTATAGAACAGGCATGTGGCTTAGTAGTTTCGCAAAGCGGCGATAGATGGCATTAAGCGTCTATTTACTCACCTATATGGAAGTGCATGCCTGAGAAAGTATACTTTGTGTTTAAAAGCTTTCTTGTCCTCTTCGTCAGCGAAACTGAAAATAAAAGTCATTATACTTTTTCGAAGCTCCAGGCGATAATGTGAGAAACCTCCTAACAAGTACCGATTTTGTATTGAATTGTGTGGTAACTTACTCGTTCCCTCTAGAGTTGATCAGCGCGACGATCATCGCAACCATCTGCGCCTTCTGAAGGTTCACAGCGATCGCCTTGAAGTTGCTGGGGTCGCTGCCGGCAGCGCGTAGCGAGGTCGCCTCGGCCTTCATCACGTACAGGTCCGCTGCAGGCAGCAGGGAGCTCACGGCAGCGGCCTAAAACAAGCCCTTTCCTTCTTCATCATCTTTCATCATCATCTTTCATCATCATCAATTCAGCCTAGGCCTCCCCTAAGGTTTGCCACAACAACGACCGGTTCTTCGCCGCTTGAATGCAACGGTTTCCCGCATCCCTAATCATCGGTCCCCCTTGTTAGGGTGCGGCTCCACTGAGGCGGAGATGAGCGGAGTGGAGCGGAGCTGTGCCAATATTAACCAATAGAAGGCGCATGCGGTCACGTCGAGCGCGTCTTGCGCACGATAGTTTAGATTCTATTGGTTAATATTGGCACAGCTCCGCTACACTCCGCTCATCTCCGCCTCAGTGGAGCCGCAGCCTTAGAAGCCTACCCACGCTGCATCTTCCGGTACGCGGACGCCACTCGAAAACTCCTCCTAACAGACGCAACGGAATTTGATGGAGTTTTCATGATTCCGTACCCTCATTAGTATTGTGGTTTTTATTAGACCACCATCAGCTGATTTCAGCACATTTGAATCTACTATGGAAAATGTGTTAAAATTAGCATGTAAAACTCAAAAGCATGTTGTTGTCTGTGGAGACTTTAATGTTAACTTACTAGAAACGTCAAATAATACTATTAAGATCTTAAGTTTATTTAAATCTTTTAATTTGGGTAATTTGTTCTTTGAACCTACACGGATAGGTGTTTCAAGTGCTACCTGCTTAGACAATATTTTTTGTAATTGTGAATGTTTGGATAAGGAAATATTTAACTGCTTTAATTCAGATCATAGTGGTCAAAGGGCTTCTTTTCTAAATGATTTTAATCAGGAACCACAGACAATAACATACAGACACATAACATGCAATCGTTTAGAACTATTTAAAAATAAAGTTCAGAGTAATCTCTGTGGGTTATCCTTTTCGCATAATGATTCTAATAGTAATTATAAAGATTTGATTGGTGTAATTCTTCATCAATTTAATAATCATTTTAAGATGAAAACTATTTCTAGGTCCAAAACAAGTGAATGGGCTACTGTAGGCATTCATAAAAGTAGAAATAGGCTTTATGAACTTTACAGAGAGAGGGAGGAAAACAAGAACGCTGACTTCTTAGTTTATGTTAAGAATTATTCAAAGACCTTCAAGCAAGTTTGCTTGACTGCTAAGTCAAACTTTTTAAGTCTTAAACTCAAAGCTTCAGACAATAAGGTAAAAACTGTGTGGAAGATAATAAATAGAGAAACGGGTAAATCAAAAACTCGTGATAATAAAATCGCCCTAAACAATGGTGATAAACAAATCACCTCAAACAAAGACGTGGCCTTAGCGTTCGAAGATTATTTCTCCACCATAGCCATTAATACCACGAAATGTCTTCAATCATCTGCGATTGAAGCTCAAAAATCACTTTGTGCTAATGTTACTAAATGTAATGTAAGCTTTGATTTTAGCCATGTAGATTCAGTTACTATTGTTAAGGTATTTAAATCGCTCAGTTTAAAAAAAAATGAAGATTTATGGGGAACTTCAGTTAAAGTCATCCATCATGTCATAGATATAATTGCATCTCACTTAGCTTTAATCTACAATAATTGCATTTCAGAGGGGGTCTTTCCAAATCTTATGAAATATAGTAAAGTCATACCACTTTTTAAATCAGGTGAGATGAGTGATTTAACGAATTTCCGTCCCATTTCTATTCTACCTGTTTTAAGTAAAGTTTTTGAGAAGTTAATGTTAAATGATATGTTAGGTCACTTCAATAGAAATAAACTGCTTAACAGTAATCAGTTCGGCTTCACCAGAGGACGATCCACAACTGATGCAGCATCTGTACTCATTAAATATATATACAATATTTGGGAGAAATCTTGTGATGCAGTAGGAATTTTTTGTGACCTTTCCAAAGCTTTCGATAGCGTAGATCATGCGACTCTTATATTAAAATTAGAACATTATGGTCTGTCTAATAATTCTCTAAATCTCATGTCCTCGTATTTTAGTGATAGGACACAAACGGTTGTTGTAAACCAAACACAGTCCACTGGAGCAGCTGTTAAATTAGGTGTGCCCCAGGGCTCTATATTAGGTCCTTTCTTATTTTTGGTTTACATTAATGACTTACCACCCATGGTAGAGAATCATTGTGATATAGTGTTATTTGCTGATGATACATCATTGATTTTCAAGGTAGACCGTAAATCCGTCAATTACACTAGGATAAACGCCACGCTAGGTAAAGTACTTAATTGGTTTACTAGTAACAATTTGCTACTCAATGCTAGGAAAACTAAATGTGTTAGGTTCGCTTTGCCTAACGTTAAACCGGTAGATTCTAGAATTTTTCTAAATGACGAGTGTTTGCAAATGGTAGATAAGGCAGTTTTCCTAGGCATAACAATAGATAAAAATTTGCAATGGAGTCCCCATATATCTGTACTGGCAGGTAAACTAAGCTCGGCAGCTTACGCCGTTAGGAAAATAAGACAATTAACCAATGTTGAGACAGCTCGCTTAGTTTATTATAGTTATTTCCATAGTGTCATGTCGTACGGTATTCTGGTTTGGGGTAAGGCTGCTGACATACAAACTATATTTGTTTTACAAAAAAGGGCCATTCGCTCTATTTACAACTTAAATTCCCGTGACTCCTTAAGAGAACTTTTTAAAGAAATTTATATCTTAACTGTAGCGTCTCAATTTATTTATGAAAATATTATTTATGTTATTAAGAATTTAGATTCTTTCACCAAGAATTCTGATATACATAATTTAAATACTAGAAATAAAAATAAAATCGCTATTCGAAAATTCCGCGTCCGTAAAGTACATAAATCATTTGTTGGTCAATGCATTCATTTCTATAATAAATTACCTGACGTAGTTTTAAAGTTACCATTTCCAGCACTTAAAAATTACTTGAAAAAATCGTTAATGTCAAAAGCGTATTATAGGGTCGAGGACTATCTAACAGACAAAAATGCATGGTCTAAACCCGAAACATAGTCAATAATAATTTGATCAATTGCAAAAGCTTTATCTTGTCTAGGGGACACCATTGATGTAGGAAACCGTATCGAAACTTTTATGTGGTCATCTTGCACCGTGTTATAAGTTATAAACAAATGTGTTTTTTTTTTTTTTCTCCTATTTCTTCCTTTATCTCTCACATAACATTTTTGCCATGTTTTCCTGCTGATCTACGCATGTTATTTAATATTATATTGAATTTAATATTTATTGCTTTATATAATGCTAGATTAAGTAGTACCATTGTAATATGTTTAAAAAATGACTGACTGCTGAGTTTCTTGCGGCGTTTCTTCTCAGCAGTGTCTCCTCTTGGGAAGCGCTGGTAGATTCTTGACGTGTAAAAGTGCCCGTGCGGCCTACTTACTGAATAAATATCTTTTATCTTTTATCCTACTAATATAATAGATGCAAAAAATTGGTGTGTATGTGTTAGTTGGTTACTCCTTCACGCTGCAACTGCTGGACGGTTTTGGATGAAATTTGGAATGGAGATAGCTTATACCATGGATTAACACATAGGCATATTATATCCCGGAAAAATTAAAAGTTCCTGAGGGAATAAGGATAATCGAAATCTACGCGGACGAAGTCGCAAACTTAAAGCTAATGCGAGAATGTGTGCTTGTTTGCAACATAGATTTTTACAAGTTGACAGAATGCTACATATGGGTCCTAAAGTTTAAAATATTTAGTTACACTATTGTCTTAGGTTGTAGTACCTGTAAAAATAGTTGTAAGTGTGGAAATAAATAAATAAATACATGGAAACGTATATTGGATACTTTTGATTCCAAAATTTCACGATAGATGGCGCAGTTATCAATTTTATAAAATTGAGAACAGCGCCATCTATCGTGAAATTTTAACTAACATGACATATACACCTCCACGGCAGATGATGCCGTCTTTCGATTTCAAACTAATCGAACTTTAGAGCAATTGATTAGTTTTCATCTCAATAAACAAGATCTACGCGGAGTCACCTGCAAATGTTAGTAAATACACTACGGCGTACTATAATAATATCATAATGAACTTTGTACATGAGTATCAAAATCCCTCCAATATTTAACCAAAAAACATGATAATAACAGTTAGGTATGACCATTTTCCACGGTAATAACTAATAACAGTTCCATAATAACTATTTATAGTACTATTATGACCATCGTTTCGGTCATTACGTATATAATTTGTACCATAATTCTAACCATCGAAACTTGCTTCGTTCGTGTCCGTCATTCCGGTTAATATCTTCCTTGTCTGGAGAATATTATTTCTTAACTCCAAGACGTTGAAAATTATCACCCTATCTCCCCTCTTTCAATTCTCGCAAAAATATTTGAAAAACTAGTGCACAGCATTGTTTATCCCATTTTACTCCCCACAATTTTGATTCAACAACGCGGTTTCGTTCAAAAAAATCTACTCGTATTACCTACTACTTACTAATGTATTAACTTACAACTCACACCTAAAACCTTTTTAATAATCTAGACAGAAACCAACAGGTAGACAGTGTCTACTCAGATATAAGGAAGGCATTTGACCAGGTTGATCACCAAATCCTCCAGCATAAGATCTATTTTGACGGTATCCGCGGAACTTTGTGGAGATAGTTTCGATCCTATGGTAATAATAGGACGCGAAAGGTTTTTATGAATGGCTATGAGTCGAAATTCACACAGGTTACCTCAATAGTCCTTCAAGGATCGATCTTGGGCCCCTTATTATATATACTACCAGCTGCTGCCCGCGACTCCGTCAACGCAGACAAATAAAACATAGCCTATGTTACTCAGAAATAATATAGGATTCTAATGGTGAAATGAATTTTCAAATCTGTCCAGTAGTTTCGGAGCCTATTCAATGCAAACAAACAAACAATCAAATATTTCCTCTTTAAAATATTAGTGTAGATTTATTAACGACATAGAACAATGTTTTGATTTTTTCTCATATTATGATTTACGCAGATGTTGTCAATACTATCGACTCCTTTAAAACCAACTAAGCTTTAGTCTAAATAAATGCCAAAGCGTCACATTTACAAATAAGATCAACCCTATCAACTCCTCTCACATCGTCTGTGGCTCGGGCCTGGAAAGTCCTTAAAAATATGTGCTGGAGCTTATCTGGACAGTAATTTCAATCTCGATGCACATATTATGTCAACTACATTATGGAATTGTTTTTAATTTTAATACATGGATAATGACGTTGGTTGCACATCTTCACATTTGCTACTTTTCTCTTTATGTTTTACTTCCCTTTCTATCAATGAGATTTAAACTAAATGCCATTTGATTAAAAAAAAATCCAACCTTAAATGCCTTCGTGCCATCTTAAACATGGTCCGACCGAGTGCGAAATACCGAAGTTCTGCGACTAGCCAATGTCGGTGGCGTTGAAGCCTATTTAATGCGTCAGCAACTTCGGTGGTGCGGTCACGTATCACGTATGGCGGAGGAAAGAGTGGCGAAGCGCATCTTTTATTCTGAACTGGAGGAGGGTAAGCGCAAGCATGGCGGACAACTCCTCCGTTACAAGGATGTTCAGAAGCGGCATATGAAAAGATGCAACATTGAGCCCTCTCAGTGGGAAGGCTTGGCGGCACAGCGTCCGGAATGGCGCAGAATTGGATAAGTAAAGTTTTTGGAAGAGATGTAAATTATATTTTTTTTCGATAGTCGTCATCCTGAAGATCATGGAACTGCGGCTCTTTTACTTTTATTTCCTCTAATATTTTAGAAATCTTTTTTTTAGTTATGGAGTTGACATTTGTAAACTTTAATGACCGACAAGCTTGTTGCCTTTGTATTTAATGAAATAGAAAAAAAAACTGTCACTTCTATATCTGTCAACGTCAAATCAAATCAAAGTAAACAAACAGTTCAATTCAAATAAGTAAATTTTTTTTTTTTTTTTTTTTATGGCATAGAGAAGACAAACGAGCACACAGGCCACCTGATGGTAAGTGGAAACTGTGACCCATAGACATTCGCATTCACAAGACAAGTAAATCTTTGTAATACTCCATTTCCACAGTCCGTGTGGGATTGCCAGAATTCATTGCGTGGATTGTACAATTCAAAAGTGCTATCAAAAAGCAGGGCAAGAGTCGTCGAGAAAGGAAGAAATCGGTGTCCAAGAAGAAGTGCCAAAGGGGTCGAAAATAAATCGTAAACCAAATATCGTGCAAAGGTCTTAGAGCAAAGCGGCAAAACGAAAGTCCGGAGTTCGTTCTGATATCGTTAAAAATATTTCTAAAAACACTGATTACATGAAACACAAGCAAACAGAAAAGAGCCGTTGTATTGATTCGTTTTTTTTTTTTTTTTTTGCCCCGCGACGACTTCAACAGCTACTACCGCCGGGCTATGGCGTTTCCACGAATTAGTGATTTCGCCAGTGTCAAGTGTATACATAAGTATAAATCAATATAGCAATAAAATACAATCCAATCTTCTCTGGGAAGATTGGGGGCAACGTTGTTCGGTAGTTTGTAGGACAGAGGTCAAGATAGTTTTAACCTATGTACCACTTCGAGTCCACTTGTAACGAGAAGAAAGATGCCAGATACGCGAAATAAGTCCAAGTTTTCAATCACTGTGCAACACAATGGCATAAAAAGTACAAATCACTATCAGAAAAGAACTTTGAACACCTAAATACACAAAAAAATAAAACTAAAACAAATTACACATCCGCCATCTTTTAACGTTGCAAATGGCCCCCCTATTGAATCGTTTGTTTACTTTGATTTGATTTGACAATGACAGATATAGAAGTGTTTTTTTTTCTTTTTCATTAAGTACGAAGGCAACAAGCTAGTCGGTCATTAAAGTGTACAAATGTCAACTTCATAACTAAAAAAAATATTTCTAAAATATTAGAGGAAATAAAAATAAAAGAGCCGCAATTTCTTGATCTTTAGGATGACGACTATCGAAAATAAATATAATATACATATCTTCCAAAAACTTTACTTAGCCTATTGTGAGGAGGCAAGTCCGCGAGTTCGAGGAGCAGCGTAAAGCTGACCTCGACGCTAAGCGCGATGAGGTGAAGGCCCGTCCACCCGCTGCCATGAACTACAATTATGTAAGCGGCGTACTCACGTGCCCTCAGTGTGCACGGGAGTTCGCTGCGAAGATCGGATACATAAGCCATCTTCGGATACACCAGCACCCCACTGACTAGGAGTCGAAGTGGTCGCCATGGCCGAAAACGGTCGGAAGATCATATTTATTAAATGAAGACCAGTCATTTTTTAATAAACCAGCCAAGTGCAAGTCGGACTCGCACATGAAAGGGTACCGTAGCATTCTTGCATGCTGCATGTGTTTGTAGTGGTAAAAAAAAACACTGTCGACGTATTGTGCTTCATGAGATACAATCAGACAGATGGCTGGGCAGCTGATACCGTGAAATGGGGTGACTTTAGAAACGCGGGGCAACTTTGATAATTTTTTTAATCGTCGATTTTGTGGAATTGCTAAGTTATTATTTAGCTCTTTCGCGAAATTATTTTCATATGTCTCATATGAGAGCCCAAAATGTTGAAAGTTGAAGTATTTTCAGATAAATTGGATGTAAAAACTTCGAAACAAAAAACCCCTAATTTTTGGCATGCTTCAGGGGTGACTTTGATATTGTGATATAAACACAAGGATAATCAAAGTAGCCCCATTTTAAGACACAAGATTTGAGGCTGCGTAATTATTTTTTTCTAATAAGCCGTCTACCGTAGTCCGCCTCAAGCTGCTTTAAGTTACTCCAAATAAGTAGTCGCTAATATGATATTTTTAATAATTTATTTAACGATTAAATGCGGGAGCTACAGAAGATTTAATTTTAAAATTTATCAATCTAACCCCATACCCTGGTACTTAGTAATAGGGTTCCATTAGCACCCATTGGATACTGAACCCTAAAAAGGGCTTTGTAACAGTATCAAAGTTTGAATATTAAAGTGTGCCAAATAATATGATACAAGCATGCATAGTAGTAGTATGCCTTCTTACAATATCGTAAATGTCCGTGATCTGGAGTTTCTTCCCTTCAGGATACTCGATGGGGTAGTAGGTCCATTCTTTAACTTCATAGTTTTTTCTGTGTATCATTGTCCAAACAATGGAATTAACATTGACATACACAGCTAGGACTGACTGACATTTCTGTGAAAGAATTAAATATTGTTCATATTCCTTAACCAATTTTCATCCAAACTTATGTATCGACGACGAAGTGTAATGAAATGACCTCCTAACTGACATTTTGTCATTTTTGTGATTCTTATGTATATGTGATAAATAAAATACAGATACAGATAAATTTGGCTACAGAACAATTTAAAAAAAATGCGACAAATTAAGTTCTTTCTATTTTATTTTGATTGAAAGGCTATAGTATCACTACATGCCTATACAACTATCTAGATAAAAAAATTCTGGAAACACCGTTTTGCAAAATTATATTACTAGAATCACACTTCATATTAAATGAATGGATACCAGATAAAGACATAATTCTTTATTGAGCACCACATACTATAATAGCATTGAAAGTAAAAAATATTACAAAGTGAGTTAACGTTAACAGTCTTATGTAGTCTTATGCTTATGACTTACTTGTCTCGCATTTTCAGCTAAAGGCGGATGCAGTATCTGTCCTTTAATTTTAGCGTTTCTCACTGGTTTTTCCGAGGGCTCTTCGAGCATGCTATCATACAGCTTCATTGTAATTTTCCTCGTAAACCCCTCCATTCGTTCCAGGTCTGAGAGAGACTTTATTTGGCCGTTGTTGCTCCTCCATTGCGAAAACTTTTTTAATTTTGCCTTACTTATGTCATAACTGTAATTAGAGATAAATACCGTTAATATAATAAATCTAAATATTATTATTATATAAATTTTAATTATTATATAAAAGGAGAAACTGACTGACTGACTGACATATCAACGCACAGCCTAAACGGCTAAACGTTGGCACTGGAAATTTGGAAGGGACATAGCTTAGGTACCGTAGAGGTGCACTAAGAAAGGAATTCCCGAAATTCCCACGGGAACGGGAATTAGCGGGAAAATCATTTTGTATGAATAATCTAAACCGAAGCGAAGCGAGGGAGCGTCGCTAGTCTATATATATAAAAGAAACTGTGTAACATAATATCAACTACTTTTATTCTGTAAGTTGTTGAAAATATGTCCAACTTGAATTTTAATTTTCTCATACAAGTTAATTGTAGTTTTCAATGTACGCGATCCAATTCTCCATTTTCCAAGGAAATGTCGCCCCCGTACCACGGATAGTGATAATTAATACGGCCAGTATTTAATACTCTTAGTTTTTACTATCAGACTTTAACATCAATTATTAAGACTGCGCCGAGCAAACGTCGAGCGTCCAGTGGCGCCCTCATTATTATTATTTAGTTTTCTAATTAACTAAAGAATTTCCTTGCAATCAGACGATACGTTTTTGTAGTGCAAGTAAAAACACAATTCATGGGATACGTAACAAACTTTAATAACAATTACTATTTGAGTAGTCAGCTTAACGGGAAAAGGAGGCCACTTTTTTCCGTTAAGTTGATAACTCGAAGGTGAATTATTATTAAGCTATTTGATATACCCTATAAGTTGTGTTTTCATTTGTAGTACAAAAACCAACCGACCAATTTCAAGAAAATACTTTAGTTTATTAGAAAACACAATAATAGTAATGAGGGCGCCACTGTACATCCGGCGTACGCTCGGCGTAGTCTTAATCTAATCTTAAGGTATTTTTTAATGTTGCAGAACAAAAGGAGTTTAGTTTAGCAAGTAGAATCGATTGTTGCATTTAAAGCCCCGACGTCAGAGGTAGGTACACTGTATAGTGATGCAAACATTTTTGCAATAGTTAATGTGTAATGAAGAGTTCACATACATACATAAAAACTACTTTTCACACCACATGCTTGAAATTGCCTAATTTTATATCATGCAATCTCAACTAAAGTAAAGTCATTATAGCCATCGGCTAACCGGCGGGTTAATCATGAGATTTGAATTCGTATGAAAAAATTTTCCATAGAAGAACAAAGCAAAAAGAACTTATTTGAAAATAAACTGGCCACTACAAGCCATATAAGCAAAACAAAGAAAACGTGAGAAAAGTAGAGTATTCTCCATTGGGATAAAGCTGTTTTCGTCTTGGGCGAGTTTGAATCCCTCGCTGCACTCAGGACTCCGTTTTGTTCATTCGTTTTTCAGTGGTATCTTACATAATAATAATCATTACAACTCACTGAAGTTTTTAAACCTCTGTCCGTTTCTATTGTTTTTTTTTAAGTAATCTTTATGTTGTTGGGACACCTAGTATGGAGAAAAAAAGAACCGTAACAAGAAAAGGGAAGGAAAAATGCCCTTTGATGTTATGACTTGATTTTTTCCTACTGTTCCTTCTATCTAGTAGTGCAATTGTGCCTAGTTTGGTTGAAAAATACCCGGTGGTTTTGCAGAAAAATTATAACATCCAAATTCATTAAATCTGACTTTTCTCGAAAACTATTAATTTTCAATATAACATTATTTTTTCATTTTGGTGAGTTTAAATAAATATATGTTCTAAAAGAAAATGAAGTCTCCATCAAACTGACACACAGTTTGGCGACATTTAGATTATGGTACTATGTAAAAATAAACATAAACACTACATAGTATAAAACAAAGTCGCTTCCCGCTGTCTGTCCCTATGTATGCTTAGATCTTTAAAACTACGCAACGGATTTTGATGCGGTTTTTTTTAATAGATAGGATAATTCAAGAGGAAGGTTTTCATGTATAATAAACTTTGTTTTACGTACGGGTATTACAGAAAACTCACATAAACCGAAGCGAAGCGAGGGCGGGTCGCTAGTTTACAATAAATAAATAAAAATAAAAACTTTTACCCTTATGTAAAAAACAGGAAAGCCATTTTTTCTAAAAAAAATCTAATCAGTTTGAAGGATGAAATCGGAAAGTAAATTCCAAACCGATTTATTAGGGGTTCTAAAATACAAAGATGTTAACAATAGTTTACCATAACTACATATTCCCCTCCCTTATTACTAGTACATAATATATACACTAGTATTTAGGTAGTTTTTTTGAAAGAAGTAAGTACCTATAGACCTTATTAAAAGCATGTGAGACAAATGGTACCCCATCATGTTATTGAATTATACTTTATTGATTGTATTGTTTCTTTGATTTATTAATTTAAACCATGATGTTTCCAGAATATCTTAAATTTTAATTATATAGGTTAGGTTAGGTTAAACTTAGACTAGAACAAAAACTCGAGATGCAAAAAATGCCTTGCGATGAAATGAAAATTCTGTATAAATGATACATACTTCTGAAAGCTATTTCGGTAAAATATTAGGAACCTCGTTAATAGAAATGATTATAGAGAAACAAAAACCAACCCTGATATGTCAGCTTCAGAATCATTAATAATTTTAATGATTTTCTCCTTTTGGTCATCGGAATATTTGCTATCAAATTCTTGACTATAGAACCTTGGAGCTGCTATACATCTGCAGTTGGAGCACAAAGCACTCTGGAAATAAAAAACAATTACAAATCAAAAATGATCTATAAAATAATCCATAGCTAATAACAGATAGCCAGTTTTTTTTTGATGGATCTGAGACCTTACACTACAAACTTAAGCCTGCATGGAATATGTATGGAATATAATAATGGAGAGGACATAAAATATTTCATTATTAACTTGACAGATAAAATTAGACTTATTTGGCTTCGATGATGGTCTTGTCCGAAGCACTAGCAGATTCACTCCATATTTGGGACTAGGTCAATTTGTGTGGGATTGTCTTTTGATATTTATTTATTATTTACCAGCTGTTCCCATGCCCATGCCATGCGTATATTGAAAAATTTTTTTTGGGTTAATATTATAGCGTATGCCACTTACAAATAACATGGCTTTCTATTGGGAAAAAAAAGCTGTTCAGTAGTTCCAGAGATTAAAAGAAAACAAAATAATATATTTATTCAATACAGACACAAGACACACAGAAAAAAAATAACATAAAACAGCAATAAAAAAGTAGTTAGTGTGTCTTCGCCGCAGTGAATCGGACACTGGCTCCGCATAATGCTGAGGTGTTAAACACCTGCAGCGCTGATTTTCAGCCAGCTCCGAGTGTGACAGACATTACACCTTACAAAGTCACAAACTTTACCTCTTTATAATATTAGAATAGATTAGGTATATTACCGACGTGTAACAGGGCCTTTATGTGGCCAATTCACTGAAATTCGAATTCTGAATTTGAATTTTGATTTTTCCAGGGCTTGCAACATGCAATTATTTTCGTCGTTGTGTTTGTTTTTATTCACTGCAGCACATATTGGGCTACCTAAGCCTTCAACAAATAACTATAATTTGGTAATATAAGCCACAAATAACTATGGTCATATTTGTACTTAAGTGATCAAAACGAACTTTTTCGAGGTATAGGTAGTTTATAGCCGGAAAGGCACCACCTATCAGATGAGTACTAAGTTGAAGATTTTAATTAACAAGTTACCATGCTTGTTTCCAACCGCCTAATAAAAAAATCTAGTGTGAAGTAAAGTAACTTTTAAAAATATGAGGTTATGATTATTCCGGTTTCATCAATAAAATTAACTGACTGAATCCCAACTTACCAACTTTCTCAAAGGATGTGATTTAAGAAGTATCATCGTGTTTTTACTTAATATTACGAGTATGACTTAAATCAACTTTTTTTTCTCAACATTGTTGTAAAACAATACCACGAAACGCAAATTAACGCAATGCACGACATTAAAATGAAAGTGAAGGAAGTGAAGTGACGTAAAATACGTAAATTAGCGCACTATCAGTTGACTGTCATGTCAGTGTCAAGTCAATGTCAAAATTGACAAACACAAAGAAGCAAACAAGTCTTTTTATAAAAATAAGTACAAATAAGGTCGGAAAATAACCAATGTTTTCTTGCATTTTTATTACTTGTATTTAAAAAAAAAAATTGGTTTACTTATAATGCCATCTACCAGTATATAATCCAAGTAGGTAGAACCTTATCAACGTTGCCTCAATCGGAATCAACTCATTAGTAGCTTATTTTCATAGATGTCGTTAGTTGTGCTACTTAATAAATATTTTCCCATTTGTCATATTATAATTTTGAGCAGTGAAATAGTCGATACGTTGTACGATGCTCACAACTGATTATGTTTTTTAAATAAGCTGTAATATGCACATTTATGGATTATTTACCATTTGTTTAAATCACTGATATAACTTCTATACTTGGATGCTCCTCATTTTCCTACAAATCTAAACCTAATGACGTCAAACATTTTAACTATTCTTCAAAAAAAGCCATTAGGTAGTTGTTACTGCCAGTGTCAATAACGTACAACCGTGTCCAAATTTGAAGGTTGTAATAAAACAGCTGAACGCCAAAATAATTCTAAACAAATGCAAAAACAGCACCACGGCAACCAATATGAGTTTTGTCAAACAAATATGAAAATAAATTTGCAGTAGTATATAGATCTCCATCGATAACAGATAGCACCTCGTGCCAGAATTCAGAAGCTGATAGAAGAGAAGTAAAACAGTCTGAAAGTAAGTACCGATTTCCGATTAAGTATCATCAAACAGGCTCGATTTCTGCCATTATGTACAATGCGACAGTACGGCTATGAGCTACTCAGCTCCTCGGGATCTATCGGTCTCGCTCTTACTCGAGGATTACGGCTCGACAAAATGGCCGACACTCCCCCTCACCGCCAGCGCTGCAGCCGGACGTCTACAGACATTTTAATTTCGCCTCTCCTTCGAGCTATATTGAACGCGGTCGCTGACGCAACGTCTTTAACAGCTGGAAAAGAGCTAAAGTACTAAAAACTACTAAGTATTTGGACGTGGCTTCACTTCTCACAAATGGTGAGTTGTTTACATTATTTATTTCTAGGTTATGCCGGTGGACTATAGACTACCCTCAATTTAGCAACCGTGTTTCCACTCTCATGGTTATGAAATGTTCATATTATTATTTATTTTGTACATTTTATTAGGACCCAATTTATAGACCTGGGAACGCTGTATTTGGTCAGAAATTTTTGTTTTAAGGTCGACGACATCGTTAAAATTATTTTTCTATTTTTTTACTTATATTAGTAACAAACCTTTATAAATAATGACTGATTGCTGGTTTGGTCCGCTGGAAAAGTAACTCTATACTCCTTCCTACCTATATCTGTCAAGAAAGAAGCGAAATAGCAGCGACACGCGTTATCGGGCGTTCCGAGCGGCGAGCGTTGTTGCCGCTCGGTGCGCGCTGCTCAGTGCTCGGCGATAATGGCATGCCGAGTCGTGATCGTAAAGTTTGACCGAAGTTGGCAACGACTGGCAGTCTGGCACTCGTCTTTGGCAGGGTTATTTTCCACTCAGAAGATTGTGCGCATGGCACGGTCTACTTTAAACTCTACTACGTAATCCGAGACATCGTATTTCTATTCTATCATTAAATAATTCATATTTTAGTCCATCTTCTTTTTTACCGTTTTACAGTACTGCTTCAATTAAAAAAAGCTTCTTTTCTTTTCACGGACCGTCTTTCACAACAATGAATTTCGTTATCAAGTGAGTGGGTATGCGCGACCTTGATTTGATTACTTTAATAATGTTACTCTTGTAGGTACTTACCTATCATCATCATCATTAATGTTCATAATGATAATCATAGATAAAATCAAAATAATCCAAAACGAAAACTATGACGAAGATCATAGCTACTTTTAAATCGATATTTTGCTTTGTCAAATGATGACCTAACTTTAGCAAAAATACCAATGTCCGCCATTTTGACGTCTAATGGAAAGATCGCTTCGACGGCGCGTGCTAATATATTTGTTCCTTTCACTCCTGTGGCCACGCCTTAAGATGTAGTATCGTGCGCGCTCGCTCGCCCTGCTCACCGAGTTTCAGAATATCTTTATCCAATATATTATTCTACTGGGAATTATGCTAGCTAACTTCTGTTGGAAAGGAAACATGGTTTTCAATGAAGAAGAAACGCACCCCTCATGTGATTTAAAAGATTTGACGATGTAGATACTATTACCATCGTTCACTCAATTCGACCTTGTTTCGAATAACATTCAAGTCTTTAACTACGCTGATATTCCTTACAAGTAAACAGACCTGTGGGTCATTGGCAAGGCCAGTAATAATGTTAAATCTAGTACTACTACGGTTAATTTTTTTTTTCCAAAATTCTTTCCATAATTCTCTGATGTTTTAGTTTGTAGGTAAGCCAATGGCGGCTTCATTCACTGAGCTATGCCGTGCCCTCCGTCATCGTTGGAGCATTGAACTCCAATACGTGATGACGTTTCTAGTGGTGTCCAGATTCAGGATGGTCTTTCCTCGATAACTCTGCATTCTTCATAGATTTACTTAATGCACCTACGTTTTTCTATTTTAATCTTTGTTATTGTAAAAAACGACGTAATAATAACCGTTTAAGACGTCATGTAGCTACAAATAGCGTGTACGTTTGTTTTTCATCTAGTCATACAACAAAGATAAAAAAATTGTTGGTAGGTAGGTACATAGGTAATTTTGTTCTAGCGTATTGTTAGGTTAGGTAGCATGTCTGGTGACTTGACAGGAACATTTGGGATTCTTTACTTAGTATTTGAATTTTACAAAAGCTTTGGATCGATACGGAGTGCCTACACATTAAGTAATAGTAGTAGTACCCATTAGAAAACACTTCACACTTTGTTGTGAACATACCTACTGTAGGTAAAACTATTTTTGACATGCCGTGAGGCATGTAATTATGACGCATTATCATAATTAAACTTATGCACATTGAAGTAGCTTCTCTTTCCTCTGGTATTTTTTCAAATAATTTACCATTTTTTCCTTTTAATTGAGGGTTATATTCACATAAAAGCACTTAATTTGTCTTTTTATGATGACTTTTATAAGTCCCTCGGATTCACTCGGGTGCCTTCGGGTATACTCGGCAACATGTCAAACAACTCGACACTCCGGCTGGCTCGGCCGGCAACGCTTTCCGTATAAGCGGCAACGTCGCTTACCCTCAATAACCAGTGCCAGACCTGCACGACCCGACCGCCATTTTGAATAAACATAATTGTTTGGCAGTGAAATTGAATGAAAAACTATTTTAATCGGCATTATGACGTCCACATGACATTTTTGACAGATCAATTCTGCTGTTAAAATTGTCCTATAGTTACTTACATAATTTTCTTCTTCTTACTGTTGTCATTACTTTCTATATCTGTAAATAAATAGAATGTAAATATTATAGAGTGACGTCATCATAATTAAGAAGTTCCGCCGGCACTCTAGAGTCTAGAGCAGTAGAACGCAAGAGAACGAATCCATTTGAATAAGCGTAATGTGACCCCGCTTCGATAGCAAGTACGTTTCAAGTACACAGAGTACGCGGTTAACACAGAGTGTTGCTTGCCACCATTCTCCGTTGTATCGTCGCGCCGTGCTCACTTCCCGGCCTTGCTATGCGGTCGTCTCTGTTACTCGCGGCTTTGGAGTGTTATTGGAAGGAAATCGTTAGGCTCTGCGCTCAGTTACTCTGTAGAATTAGTTCGTGTTTGTGCCACGAGATGAGGACTGGCGTTTGGCGGTTGTGGCGGCGGCCATTTTCTTCTCTTTCTGCTCCGCTGTCAGTGCCGCTACAGCCGCGTAACTGGGCGCTCGTTCGGCGCTGTTAGAGTCTTCTCGATCACTCTCCCTACTTCTTGATTCTCTAGTCCGAGAGCATCTGAGGTAGGTATTAGTAGTAGTTTGTTTACTTTCTTAGTTTTTTTGTTTACATTATTAGTTGCTTGTAGTTACTAATGTTTTTCAGTTATTTTAGTTTAGAAGATAATTATTTAGTTTGGTTAGTTGTTTACTGTCTTTTTTTTAAAGATGTGTTGTTTCTAATATGTTCTATTTATAGGTACAATGTGTTCTGAAATTTAATCTGATCGAATTTATGTTCTTATTTCCACCAATTCATGACATGAATTCCAGAAAAGTCATGTTTTTTTTAAATTATGATTTTGAATTTATCCATCAAGGGTTGGCATCTGAATATTTCTATTATCTCCCTAATTATTCAAAATTACCTTCATTTGATGTCAAAACAGCTATTTCCAGCATTGTCAAAATGTTGACTAAATGTTCAGTCGTCAGGTATCCGACTCCGTTCGATAGTCCCTTGTTCCACCTTCACCTCAATCGCGTTTATTTTCGACCGAGCGCCGTGCCGCTATCCATCCCTGTCGCGCAAATGCCACGCTCGCAGCGCTAGAGTGCGATAAGCATGTTTCTGGTAGTTGCATGGCGATCAGCGTTAACTCTGTAACCGAGTGTGGAATTTATTCCGGTATAGAGCGCTAGAAGTCCGCCATCTTGAATTGATGATAGCGATTTCTGTTACATCAACGTTGATATCGCTACTTAATGGGTCCTTTTTGGGAACCAATGCGACAGTTTTGTTTTGAAAATTTTGCATTTCAGTTTGGCATAATATTCCTACGATTTTTAATACTTTGATATAAAATCGACCTTAAGTTGTTCATATCAAAATGTTGAAAAATATAAACACTCCGTAGGTAGGTATATTTTCCTTGGCTCTAGATAACGAAATGCCGGGATCTCCTTTGGAAACGGAACCCATAAAAAAACCTTTCTTTCATTCATTAGTTTCATTACCTAAAACTACATCAGATCTTTGGATTTCTTTCTGTGCATCAATCAATCTGCTGTTTCGACTAGGTCTATGGATGCCGTCACCACCTTTGTGGAAATGTCATCGTACCTACTTGGAAATGACATTTAATCGTACTTATTTACGGTTGTTTTATTTTTATTACGCTGGTACCTATTATGTTTTATTATATTATAGACAAATACGAGCTTATAGTAAAAAAATGCGCTGTTAAAAATATTCATTACAAATTTTACTTTTGTTCATATTATATTTAGTTGGTGGTTTTTTTTTTCTGTGGTATTCTCAATCGTCTTGTCTTTTTAATTGTTTTAACAGGTCTGAGTAAAAAAAACGCGAGTATTTATTTTTTAAATTATAAATAATATAAGATTATTATTACGAAAAAGTACTCTATAAAAATGATGTAACAAAAAAATAGTAACGTAACTCAAGCGAAAATTCCACTTTTCAACTACTTTCGTCAATGTTTCCGAAATGGTCCCTAAAATCCAAAAATGGATAGCTACCTACATGATTTTTTAAGAAAAAAGTTTTCACCTTTGATTTAATTACATTTTTTTTTTAATTAAAAAAAAAAAATGTGCAATAAATTAAAAAAAAACATTTAGCTAGTAGACGATTTTTTTTTTTTTACACTTTATTAACTTTGTCAGCGTTTTTTAAATGTATAACTATGCCAAATTACAGCTTTGTCTGAGTCTGAGTCAAACCGCGAACAGACGGACATGGCGAAACTTATAAGGGTTCCTTGATGATTAGGACTGAACCCCAAAAGGCCCTACTATTATAGAACTAGTAATTCTTATAATATCAGTATTCTATTTCGCAATTAAGATCGAATTAATTAGAAATTAGGTACAAACATTCATGTGTTATTTATAATTGTTAAAGACAAATAAATATCTATATTCAGTAGTATTTTTCTCCAGTAGTATTTTTTGTTATAAATTACCTTTGTAATATTGAATAGACACATACATTTTTATATTACCAATTCACCAGGGCCTTTTGGAAAAACGATATTGCTTTTGACGTGTCACCGTATTGTTATTAACTCGCCTGCCATTACTGTCAAGTAAATAAGAGCTATCGTAACATTGACGGTACGATAACTCGTCAAAGGAAATATTGTTGTACCATCCCGTAAACAATAAAGGCCCTGTATACACAAATACCTGACAAATAACCGAAACAATCATAATCTTTACGTATTTTTGGAAGCGTACTCAAAAAACAGAACCCAAATTATCGTTTTATTTTTAATAACTTTGATATTTGATGGATGACTATTTATTTAGTTGTTTAATTTAAAACATCTATTAGGTAACACAATATTATGATAAACGTTATATAAGATAGAAATGCTTAGTTTGACATTTGGTTCCGACGTTGCCAGCTCTGCGGTAGGATTTGCAAAATGGCGCCGTCGTCTCAAGGTTAAATAGTAGTTTTTTTTTCGATTGTTATTAGAAAAACGTTATAAATAGCATTGTTAATTAAAAGTAAAAACTCATACAAACAAAGGAAATTATACACTTTGTAAATAGACATGTGGATGGGAAATTAATAATTCGGCCTGATTTTTGCAAGGGAATAGGGGAATAAGAAACTTGGGCGTGCAGCTATCCTTTTCGCTTAACGTTGAGTGTTTACCGCTTCAGCGCGACGGCAATATATTTGCCGGTTTACTGTCCCAAAGGGGTAATGGGGTAAAAACACATTTCCTATAATGTGTTTTTAATACTATGAATGGACAAGACTCGAGTTTAACAATACATTTTAGATATCATTGATCATAATTCGGTGTTACCGGATGTTTTAATTATTTGACATTTGTTTTAATTGTGATTATGTGTTGTAGGTACCTAGTCTGTATTGTGTAAAATTGGTGTAAAATTACACCAATTTTATATTCAATTATTATCAAAATATTTATTGTTCTGCATCCTTTTGAAAACCATTATATTAGTTATTATAATTATGTCTGATGGTCTCCACGTTGAAGTAAGGAATGCCGGTTTGCTGGTTTACCGGTAAACCGGTTTTGTTTGATAATTTATAGTATCGTGCATGAATCAGAAATACATCGAATATTTCGCTTTTTAGTTCACTTCACCTTACGAACACTCTTGAATTTACAATTAGTATTCAATCAAAAATACCTAACTACCTAGAATACCTACCTAGGATTATTACATAGATTACGATTTTACAGGTTATCCGTGTCATTTTATCATACCTTCTTTAATCGTGTGACTGCAGCAATTAGAACATCTTTTATCTTTAATACTATTTACTGTTTATCCTAAACCATAATATTAGCTTTAATATTTACTTTTTTTCTTTGGTTTTTATTTGAATAATCTACAAACCAGCAATTTACCGGCTAACCGGTTTTAACCGATGCAGGTCGATAATTTACCGGTCTTCAAATTGAAATCACTACATATTATAAAACGGAATATCGCGTATGTCTGTCTGTATTTTCGCGAACAAAAATAAGTTACAAAACTGCTAAATTAATTTTTATGCGGTTTTCCCGTCAGTTACATTGATTTACGGCAAGTTTTTATGTATAACTGGGGAACGCCCGCGACTTCGTACGCGTTGAATTAGTTTCCTGCTACTTTCCCTATTTCTTCCCGGATTGATTTTGAGAAAATCCTTTCTTAGTGCGCTACACCTACACCCAGCGGTTTGGGCTATGCGTTGATATGTCAGCCAGTTTTTTCTTTTACATATTTAGGTTAATTCTGGTTTATGTAGGGGTGTAACAGAAAACTCACATAAACCAAAGTGGGTCGCTAGTAATTAATAAAACAAACCATGATCGTATTATGAATGGATATCATTAGGATACTAAAAGAACTAACAAATTAATTTGTCCAGGATATCGATTTTGAACCATTCAATGTTGGGCTGTATGTTTTTTTATCCTATTTGATCGGCCTAGAGACTATAAGACCTTTCAATGGCTATTAGAAGCCTCGTGATTGACTACAATCGGCAAAAAACCCGTTGTACTTTGTTACAAATTCCTACGTATAAAATATTAAATTGTCGGTGCATGAAAATCATTTGGCTTGCCCTTAAAGTTAAAAAGTTGCACAAAAAAAATAATTCCTAACATAAGTAGAGTGACGGTTATCACGACGACAATAGGTTAAATTTTTTCTCCCCTTCTCTCCCCTTCTAGTGACGATCAAAGTACTTTTTACCCCCTTCTGGACCATATTAACAACTTAACATATTATTTAAGTGTATGTCTGACCTTCCGGCTCCCGTGAACCATTCAGACAAATGTTTCTCAAGGTGTACCAAAGCAGAGGTCATGCTTAAAAATATTAGATAAGAATAAATTGGTCATATATCATTTCCCCGTCTCTTGTGCTAACAATTAACGCTGAGGATACTTACCTTTTGTTGTAATGACTTAAGTGTATTTTAGTGTTTACCTAAAAACTAATATATTTTATTTTTGATTTCCAGGGTGTACTCTCCACCGTCGCTGATATGAGATAGTTATATACAATGCAATTAATTTTAAAAACTGAAACTACTGCTGACATAAAAACAAAGATGTCTCTCAATGAGGATAAATTTGAAAAATGTGTCACCGATATTATTTCCATTGTCAGAAATGGCGATCTTTCCAATGGCGACATTTCTAATGTAAACAATGAAGCTGGTGACAGTATTAGAGGTGAAAAAAGTAAGCTGGTGCTGGAAACCCATAAAGTTAAACTAATGACCGCAGATGGTGAACAACTTGAAAATGATGTTGAATATAGTCATGCTGATATTGGAACACCAGTAAACCAAGATCTTGACCAAGCAGGCGAAATTAATGTCGCAAATAATGAAGAAACAGTCAAAAGTGAGATATCTGATGCACTTTCAAATAAGAATAATGAAATTTCAACAAAAAATCTAAATAACGAAGCAGAAGAAGAAGATACCTCATTAATTTTATCTGACACAGACTTGAATATCTGCAATAGCGTTGATAAAGTTAATATGGAAGCCTGTAAAAATGTAGTTGTTGAAGAAAAATGTCCAGAAAATATAAAAAGTGAAAATGCTTGTGAAAGTATAGTTGAAGAAAAGCCGTCTCAAAACGCTAACAGAGAATTTACAGAAAATAATGACGAAGTACACACGAAACTTGCCATCGTCGACGGAGAGACAGAAATGTCTGTCGAAACTGAGAAATCAAGGGATGTAATTCAAAGTTTTGCATTAGATGAACAAACCGAGACTGCCATAGATAAAAACGCAACAGAATTATGTAACAACAACGATACAGAAGATGCAAATTTGGAATTTTCTGATGAAATGGTTGATACGGAACCGGTAAACAATAAGCAAGAAACAGACTTAAATGACCTAGATGATCCCATGGAAGATGATATTATTATTACAATGGATCGAAATGGTACCATAGACGATATAATGAAAAACAATTTGATCAATATTGATGGTACTGATCATATTAGTGTACGTGAAGATGAAACAATTGAAAAAGATAATACTGCCGATACTAATGAAAAATTAGTCAACGATGAACAAATGATGACAGATGATGATTGTATCGTAAATATCCCGGAAGAAGTAAAGAAAACCAATACTTGTGAGAAAACTAATGAAAAACAAGACTCAAACCAAATAAAAAATACAGAAAACAATACTCCACAAATTAGTGAATGTAGAGATGAAACTATTGAAAGAGAGCATACTGCTGCTACCAATGAAAAAATTAATAATGATGATCAAATGATGACAGATAATGATGACATCATAGATTGCCCGGAGGATATAATGAAAACAAACACTTGTGAAGAAACGGATAAAAAACAACTCTCAAACCAAATAAAAAATTCAGAAAACGATACTCCACAAATTAGTGAATGTGGAGATGAAAAAAAGCCTACTGCTGCTAGCAACAAAAAAATAAACAATGACGAACAGATGATGATAGATAATGATGAATTGAAAACAAAAACTTGTGAAACAACGGATCAAAAACAAGACCCGAACCAAATAAAAAATACAGGAAGCAAATCTGACCACAATGACCATATAGTAACAGATAAGATGGATGTTTCTGAGGAAAGTATGAGTATAGATTTTAAGAATGTTGCTGATGACAAGGGGTGTGAAAATGAAAGCCAGTCATTACATAAAAATACTAAAATTACTGATCCCGTCGAAAATAAACCTCATTCAGATGAGAATGTAGACGATGAGGACACCAATATTAGTGAAAAGATAGAAACAGAAATAAACTTAAGTTCATCGCCCGTAAACAGCCCTTCAAATTTGAATGGTTCTGCCGATCGTACTGTAACTATAGGCTGCAGTATAAATGAACCAGCTGCAGCCCAAAAAAAAGATACTGTGGCTTTAGTACCCGATATCTCTGATGATTTTATATTCAATGTAGACGACGACGATAAAGAAAAATCTTCAAAACCGTCTGATGTCAATGAAGTCAAATCAACTGAAACAATAGCAGACAAAGATAATTGTGACATTGATAATGACAAAGTGGCTGTAAATGTAATTGTACCTGAAACTAAAACTCCTGAGTCTTCAGAAGGTATTATTAATTTGGACGAAACTGTCTCGCAATGTGTAAAATCTAATTTCAATACACCAGACCAGCACAGTGAAATACTGCATGAAATCACAATGAAAAAAATATCTGAAGTACTCAATTCACCGGCTGATTCTGATGATATTATCGATGTGAATGAAACGGTGACTAAACCGACATCGTCTGAGTCTAAAATGTGTAATATAATAAACAGTGATGAACGGCAAGATGATGATACTGAGAAAATCTCCGGAGTCGTATCACCTGTCTTAAAATTATCAAATACTTTAGATATTTTGTCAGACGAGGAAGAGGGACTTAAAGAAACAAATGTGAATAATAAATGTATTAATATTGAGGACGATGATGATATCATGCTAATAGACGACGACACAAGTGGAAATGAAAGTAAAACTGATGAAGTCAAGGAGAAGGAAAGTGAAAAACGGGTTGAAACACAACCGCAGAGTCCAGTAAAAAGCAAAGAAGTTGAAGAAGATAAATTGAAATATGGCCCTGAAAAAGGTAAGCAAAATTGTGTGCAAAATATTTATCTAAAACATTTTTGTATGATACATGGGTTAATCAAAGCTTTTTATCCTTCCAGAAGAAGACATTACTGAAAAAGAAAATGTATCATCTATTCAGACACCGGAGAACAATGATAAGGTAGAACCCAAGACTGATTGTGAAATCAAAAAACCACTTCTCCAAGAAAAGTTCCTTAAAAATTGCAAAAAAAATTTAGCTGATATGACAAGAGAAGAACTGGAGGAGTTTTGCGTTCTAAAAATTGTCGAAAGTATTTTAGACCGAAGCAATTTGAGTGAAATTAGAACTAAATTGAAAACTATGACTCAAAATATTGATGAATACAAAAAGAAAGCGATGGTGTTGGAGAAACAAACCCGGGATCTTCAACTTGTGTTAAAGTCTGTTCAAGACGAACAAGAGAAAGGGGCGGAATCTATAGTACCTTTAAAGATTACGAGGTCTGTGGGAATGCAAGTTATGATGGGATTGGGAGATAAACAGGTGCCCCGGAGAAAACCCAATGGACCACCACCTGCTAATAAGCCGCGGAATGCCACCCCACAAGGCCCTCGTCCGCAAAAACCTGCCACCCCTCAAAAACAGTCCACCCCTCAAATACCTGTTCCACGACTCGTCCCAGCCAACAATCCTACGCTTAAATCGCCCACTGCTCAACAAACTAACCCGGGTAAAATTGTGAGTCCCGTACCCAACGGAATCAAAACAACACCTTCGCCAGCCCAGAAAGGTGAAAAACGGTCGCACAACAGAATACAGTCCGTCACTGTAGACTTAACTGACGACGAACCTCCAGCAAAGGTCATGAATAGAGCGGTGCCCGTTGTCCCGCCTGTCAGACTGGTTCCTTCACAAAACCTTCTGGCGCCTCCAAGGCAACAGGTCGTGAACAGCAGCCCTAGAAAAGTTTACATTCCTATCAGTGGACCACAAGGTCAGAGCGTCAGACCTGGACAAACCATCATGTTAAAAACTGTTCCCAGTCAAGGTATGTGCGACAACTATTAATAAATTTAAGTCTGTTTTACTTGAGCATCAATTTATTGTCGTTTAAACGTTTCAGGTGCAAGACAAAGGTGTCCCCCGCCACAAATGGTAAGGATGCCGCAGACCTTGCGTATGCCTCGACCGCAGGGGATGAGGCACCCGGCACCGCTACCAGATTGTGTAAAGCAGTACCAACCGCCCAATTGGAAGGCCTTGCCTCCGGCACCTGACCTAAAATTAGCCAAAGTTGAAAATGGCATAGTTATATCGTGGAAGATAGAAGGATATCAAGAAGACAGCTATGAAGAAATAGCCAGTTACCAACTCTACGCTTACCAGGAAACCTCATCGCCTCCTAACACAGCTTTGTGGAAGAAAATCGGCGATGTTAAAGCCTTACCCCTGCCGATGGCTTGTACGTTGACACAATTCATGGCAGGGTACAAGTACTACTTTGCTGTAAGAGCTCTTGACATAAGATCTCGTCTTGGACCTTTCAGTCTACCTGGCAGCATCCTACTACTGAATAAGATGTAAGACTGACCTTTTGTTTTAATTCCGGTGCTTGAAGCAGAAGGAAACGATTGATGCCAAGTGATTTGTTGACTGATATTGTTCGTATTATTTATTTTACTCATTAGCAATTGTACAGTGCGGTATGACGCCGTTTTTAACTAAGATTTGTGTAGCACATAAAAAAATTGTAAGCGAATTTGTGTACAATGTTATTATATGAAACAGCATGTTAGCGCTGTTGATCTCTCCCTTGAACTACTTCATAATAAACAGTATGTATACTTAGAATAGTTAGAGTTAGAATAGTTTGTACGTAGTTAGATAATATAGAAATGAACATTTATAAGCAGTGTTTAACTCTTATCTGAATAATCGACATTTTACACGCTGTGTGTTTAGATGTCGATGTCATATCGGCAAATCTCTCCTTACCTTTACTAACTACCTACTTAATTATAAATTTTGGAAGTCATACCGTCATTTTTCTTTTTGCCCTGAAGACACCGATTACTAAGTGGGATTGGCTTTATATTCGTTACCTACAGTTAATCCATACTAATATTATAAATGAAAGTTGCTTTGTGAGAGTTTGAACTTTAATAAATAAAGGACGAAAAAAATCTTATTACCGTGATTTGATTAGCGATAAACGACTTCTACGTGGACAGAGTTGGGAGCAGCAGTACGTCATTATTCATTAATCTTACGAAGTCCGAGTGGGTCTTAGAAGTAGGTTAAACTTAATGGAAAAGAAATGGTCTCCTGTTCTAAGTACACGACATAGCACATGAGTACCTATGTACCCATATCGAAATATTCGTTATTAGACTTATTAGTGTGTAGGTATTTAGTGCCATAATCTCGTTCATTAACAGTTTCTTTGCCATGTTAACGTCGTCTTTTCTTATTGAATTTTTATCTAAATTATTTGAAAACGTCAGTGAATGGAATGTCGCACTCGAAATTTTAAATTTTTGCATAAATTACCTCTTATTTCTTTAGTTTACATTGAGTCAAATCAATATAGCTGAACAGTTTTGCCAACATGGCATGGCATCTTCAATTCAACTATGTAACAATTTCTTTGCCATGTTAACGTCGTCTTTTCTTATTGAATTTCTATCTAAATTATTTGAAAAACGTCAGTGAATGGAACGTCGCTCCCGAAGTTTTAAATTTCCGCATAAATTACCTCTTATTTCTTTAGTTTACATTGAGTCAAATCAATATAGCTGAACAGTTTTGCCAACATGGCATCAATATCAATTCAACTATGTGTGACGAGAAATCGGCATTTTTGACCATAAACCGTCCAACACATTGCCAGCGTAATAAAGTTCTCCAATAATAGTAGAAATAATACATTGTACAACAAAGGCATAAAACAAAGCATTTTATGACATCCATCCGAGCCGAAAGGAGAGGGTGTACAATTAAGTCAAGGATAAAATGGGTTTTATAACTGAATTGTGCACTCTGGTCTTCACTTCGATTACGAGGAAATAAAACAGTGATAATGTAAATTCCGTAACACATTAAGTTTTGCAAAGAAACAACTAATGAATAGTCCAAAACGAGCCAAAAACCTCTTTCTCGCCACTGTATTTCGTTTTTAATTTCCTGCATGAGTTTTTTAACTTACGAACCCAATACTGCCAAGTCATACGTTGATATTGTAATGTTTTTGTTGATAATGCTCGTTTTTAATACTTTTCTATATTTTTTGCTGCAACATAGAAGGCAAATAAATTAAAGTAAATGTATTAAAATAACAAGTTTATTTAGTGCAGTCACCTCGTCTGTCTGGCTGTAGGGTTTAATTGTCTTAGTCTAGATGACGAAAAAAATTTATGCAATAGTGCATAAAATGCGATTTTTTGCAGCCTATACCCAGCACAAAGGACTTTACGAGCATAAGACGTGAAAAAAACTGCCTTTCTCTTGGAACATGTTTTCTCGTGGAACGAAGAGTTAACTTTTTATTTTTCGAACCGTAAGACTCACTTAAAAAACCGTTTGCATGCATTGAGTTACTATTGTAAGTAGTCACCTGTGGGATGGCTCTGCCAAGTATCAACTGGCCATGCTAGTACCTAAACTCATACATATTAAGTTCCTAACTTAGGGATGAAAACGATGGTTAGGGTTAAACTTTAAAGCATCACCCTATTCGTAAGGTGACATGTTGTCTGTGCGTATTCTACAGAAACTACAAAAAAAAAACGGAAGCATAGACGCACTGCGGGAACCATGCGTAACTGATTGCTATACCCAACATTAAAACGAAGCTTGTCGCGGAAACTGCAAGACCCACCCGTAAACCTTTAGTTGATTTTCGTAGTTTCCGCAGCATGGTGAGGATGGGATGGTAAGGGGGCCTAACGGCGTAGAATTTGCAGAAATTTCGACGGCGATTTTCCAAGGGAGTAAAGTAAGTGGCCTTTTAGGGGTAAGTAAACTACATAAATCCGAAGAGTCATGATGCAGAATTGATCGCAACCCTGTTGTTATGATTAAAAACGCAAATTTAACCGAAGACTGTATTTATTGATATTTCTCATAGTTCCAACTACCTTAATTTAGCAATTGAATTGAACATTTAACAAAAAATAGTTTCATTATGATATAATATAATATATGTTTGCGTTTTATGCGTGTAAACGTACAGCAGTTTTTTGAACATTTTGACTTGAGTTGCGTGTTAGTTACTAGTTAAGTAGGCAGTCCAATATGACAATTCATGAGCTAAAGGAAAAAAAAATTGAGTAGTTTGTGTTTATGTGTTTTTTCTTGCCAACAACTATCCGAGTGGTCTCCGATACTGAAATGTATTATTAAAATGATACATTTCATTTAAATTCAGACGACTTGTTATTTTTTACCGTGTCAATAAGACTGTCCACTAATTTTAGTAGATATTTTAGTATGAGCTGGTATCACTGTATCTGTCAAAACACAATTGTGTTAATTGCTATGTTGGCAGTAGTGAGTGACTGCTTCTATCAGCACTCTTGTCTGTTAGCCCAGCAGTTTTCGATGAAATTCGGTGCCGTGATAAGCTTATGTGTGCTCAAATAATTCAATATTTTCGCCAGATACACGAAACGCGTGTTATAAGTGTGTTTTTTTTATTGTAATTATCTGTAAACAACATGATAATTACTTACTAGGAGTTGTAATGTGCTTTATTTATTAGAATTTGAGAAAAATAATTCTGATTTGACATCTCGTTTCGTAAGTTGACAAAGGGTATTTGTTTGTGTATGGTATGCCCGTGTGAAATTATATTCGAGAAGTTGTAGGAGTGCGTTATTTGATCGTTAACAGGTGTTGTGGTGAACGAAGTGATTGTTGCGTTGTTCGTGTACAGTTTTGTTTGGAACCATGTTGTCTTTTGTGTGCCGTTATGTTCCTGACCTAACCACGGTAAGTACCTTGTAATGTTTTTAAACTAAGCATTTTAAACATTCTAATTAGTATTACATCACATAATTTGTGGTCATTATACTTTATACTTTTTCTACTAAATTAAAAAGTTTTGAACTATCTGTCTATGCCTCATTTCATTGGTCTCGTTTTTTTTTGGTTTTGTAGGTACCAATGCGTTTTTGCTTGCTAATCAACTATTTATGTATTCTGTTAAAATATTTTATTTTAATTGCATTTGGGGTGCTTTTATCATATTTACTTTTTGAAATATCATAATGAAAATAGTTTTTTATGCCTTATGCTGCCCTTCTAAATAAAAAAGGATGCAAGTGCAATTTGATAGTCAAAGCAAATTTAACCCCATGTCTTAAAAAATAAGGTCACTTATACATTTGCGGTTCTATGAGACTTGCACCCCTTTTCCTAAAGATAGCAATATGACTGAATCAAAGTAGTCCATGGATGTAATACTAAAACATTTCTAATCATATATCTTTTGATTAATGTAATGAGTTTAAATGGAATGAATAATGGGTTAAACCTACATTGGGGTGTTTTTACTTTAAAAACCTCTTTTCAATTACCATATACGTAAATAATAAATAAATTTGATTGGTAGTAAAAAATAACATTCCTGTCAAACAATGAATATATCTTAATAAAGAACTGTGTTTTGTTCCGGTTTGGGGATAAGACAGCCGGTGAAATGACTAGCATAGAGGCATTCCATCTTAGCCTCAGGGTTGGCAACGCATTTGCAGTCTTAGGATTGCATTGCAGTCTTGTGATTGCGAATGTCTATGGGTCACAGTTTCCACTTACCATCAGGTGGCCTGTGTGCTCGTTTGCCTACTCGATGCCATAAAAAAAAAAAAGAACTAAGTACCTAGTTACCACTAGTTTTTTTTATTGGAATCTGACAAAGGGAAGTCATTACGTTAACTTGTGTCACATCAAATCCATGAGAAGATCAAGTGATAACTAATGATGATTTCTAATTTTTTTTCATTTTAAATTAATGATTTATTTAAACTCTTACCTCCTTATTCTATAATCAATAACTTTGATTAACCCCCTGACTTATAAACGTGGAATAAGCTTGGAATAGTTTATGTCATGCTTTGTCACTTTCTGTCAGATGCAAATGTCACAATTACAGATAAGGACAAACTATGGCATAAACTATTCCAAGCTTATTCCACGTTTATAAGTCAGGGGGTTAATCAAAGTTATTGATTATAGAATTGGCTGCACTACGTTTCATTTTTCGAACAGCCTGGGTTAAATGTAACGAATGCACAGATAATCACCTCAAATTTGTTTTAACTATTGCGATAGAATCCAATACGGGTAAAAATCATCCTTATTAAAGTGTGTCTCAAAAGCATACTAACTCTTTTTCAATTCTTTTTTGTCATTCATATTATCAGTGATCGGATTTCATGGTGCAACACAGCTGATATCACGTAGAAATTCTCTGCATTTTAGAGTTTTAGATGTATAAAGTAAGTGATTAAAAAAATATAAAAAAATTGTATATTGATTGTGTAGTGTCATAATTTGATTCTGCCTTCATAAAAAACACCAAGGTATATCTTTAATTTATAAGCATCCCCAAATGGTATTTGGCAGATTAGTTTTCAACAGAATAATTATTTATTTTACAATGTAAATATTTGTTTCAAATCCTGGCACTTATCCATAGTAGCATAATGTTAGAGGTCATAAACCCGATGTTGCACTGGGAAATCCAATCACTGGTTATGTACTGAGTTTTTTTTCTAAATATTATCAGTAGGAATGACGTCATTTAGTTTGTAACAGCGTTTTGTTTTTTTCTAAGTCTAGCACTAACTGTGACATAGAAAAGACCATGTTTAAGCTCCTTAGCCATAAGCAGATATTTTTTTATTTCTTTTTTCAGAAAATAATGATTAATAAAATAAAATAGTATGCTTTTGAGTGATGAGCGCAAGCTTTATTTAATATCAGAAGAATTTTGTATGTCACCATAAACTAAGTAAGTACAAATGGCTGACTTATGCCTTCAGGCATTCTTTACCAGTCAACCATAGACCGTAGAGCCAAACAGAGACAAGCAGAGGTTTGGTACTGAGTTTGAGAAAACATTTATCAGAAGTAAATAGACAAACAATGGCCAAGAGGCCTAAAGACTGCTGGGTCGATGAAATCAATACAATCAATGGATGGAATCAATAGACCTATATAAACAATGTACCTATTAACATAATATACCTAGATAGACATAGTGAAGGAATTCAATTTATGATAAATGTATAAATATACTAACAGATTTTTGGCTATTCCCTCGGGCACTATCCAATTTGTGTTTGCTTGTATGTATTCACAGTTTAATGCCTCAACATAGCTAGATATTATAAAGTCTGGAAATAGACATTGGGTAATTTTTATCTAAAAAATATCATAAAAGCATAACGTCATATTCGTAAATCATCATAGTAGTTAGCGGTAAGACCGCCTGTTGTATACCTATAGTTAAAATGTACTGTTCCGTGTTTTGTTTTCTTTTGGTGTTCAATAAAGAGTATTTGTATTGTATTGTAGCAAAACATCATTATTATTAATTATTAAGACATGAATTAAAGACTGTATCGTTAAGTATAAATACAACTTTACGTAGTCGTCTTTCTTTCCTAAAGTATTTTTTAGATTTAAATGTACATGTGTTTAATTAGTGCTTTTATTAGGTACACATTTCATCCTGCGGGCTCGACTTGAGGCATATGGTTTAGTCAAAATTTACCGAATCCATCTGAGTGATGTTAATGAAAGTGGACAAATAGCAAAATAAATTTTACTGTTTGCGAGCTAGACAACGTAACCAAAAAAAATTATCATACTACGCAAACCATAATTACACATGATTCCCAAAGTAAAACATCTGAGCATTCTCTTTAATTTATTTTTAATAAAAAAAAGGCATGGATGGCGATGGGCGGTGGCCATTTTGAGAATATGGCATATTACTCATTACAACTCCGACTTTGACATCTATTATAACTATTAAGAAGCGTTTCTATCGACGTGTTTTACCGATGGTTAGACGCCACGATTGTCCATTGTGCTTGGGTCTGGCTGAGACCTTTGGTTAGTCTCCCTCCTCCCGCTCGCACCAGATATTGATGGGAAACCAAAACATTACGTAAAAAGTCGCTTTTGTGTGAAAGTAAAAATCTATCATATTTATTCTGCGGATGCTCATTCGGGTAAACATGAAGGGGACACTTAGTTCACATGTTTTGGCTGCATACCAACCTATTGCATTTTAAAATTATACTATAGGAGTTGCTGAAATACTTCAAATTGAGCTCAATAGGCTTGTCCGAAATATATTTTGGGGACGATTTTGAAAGCATCATAAAGTCTCCAAGACAAAAAATTAACCATATTATATCAGATGAAATGGTTAAAAAACACCTGCAGGTCATATCCTCACAACATTGTAATTTAAAATAATACGGATGTCAAAAGTTAGACTAGGTTTTGTATGTATTTATACTAAACGATACAGTCTTTAAACAGTGTAGACGGACGAACAGTATTTTGGGGTAGGTAGTTTAGCCCTGCGCGCCTACTATAAATCTAACATAACCTACAATTCTATGAACAAACCTGAGTATTTATAAATATTATGTTATGCGAATATCATTTTATATACATATAGTATGATGTTATGCGTATATGATGTTTTTCTAGTATAAACTTGTTTTCAAATGTGATATTCTGTGGTGTAGGTAACGGATTTTCATCCCGAAAACTCGGATAGTTCCCGAGGGAATTCTACACAAACAGAGTCACAGGGAACCTTGTATAATATAACAAATATAACAAATTTAAAACCTTTTAACGCTTCATGTTTCGAAACCAAATATTTTTAGACGGACTCCATATTACCATTTGAGTAAGGAACCCTAAAAAAACTGAGCTGAGTTGAGCTGTGCTGAGTTTCTTGCGGCGTTTCTTCTCAGCAGTGTCTCCTCTTGGGAAGCGCTGGTAGATTCTTGACGTGTAAAAGTGCCCGTACGGCCTACTTACTGAATAAATGTCTTTTATCTTTTTTATATTTTTTAAAGGATATCAAACACATCTTAAAAAAATACTAGGTTAAAAATATCTCTTCATTTCATCTTTCGCCAAGACAACCTATGCATTTTTCAGCCTTTCGACCAACAGGATACCAAGACGAGGGTAGGCGGAAACCCGTTCTTCCGCATTGGCTAACTTTCACTCGGCGCTGGCGCAGCTTTCCCCGTCAGGGCGCATCCAAATAGGTGCACGCGCAAATCGACGCGTTGAATAAACAACTAGCTTTTGCCCGCGGTGACGTTCTATATCTCCTAAATATCAATTATCCTCTAGGTACACACAACAACACACCTAACTAACCATTGAAGACGGAGCAGAGAGAAAAAGAAAGAGATGTATATATGTGTATTATGTCAACAACATACGATTCTAGTGCGACTCTCTTTCACGCAATATTTCAGATTTCTCAAGTGTATAGCTAGATGTGTTGCTGTGTGTACGTAAAATGTAGTTTATGTATGTATATTAAACTATTAATCTGAATATTTCTATATCTATTTATGTAGGTATTTCAATGTAGTTTTATTTGAAATCTATTTAATATAAGTTTTATTGGTTACTAAATGTGTTATATTCTTCTTCTAGTACACTTGTTTACTCGTTGCACAACCGTTCACTCTTCTCAATCTCTCAAGGGTTAGCTGGAAGAGATCCCTTAAAGGGATAAGTTCGCCTTTGTACATATTTTTATATTAATTGTATTGTTATGGTTTTTCTTTTGTACAATAAAGTGTTTAAGTACATACATACATACGTTTGGGATAATTGCAAAATTAAAAGTAGACTCAAGTATCTATTTAGATTGTTATATTATTATTATATAAGCTACCTATATCCACCCAAAAGTTACAAAATTCGTTCAGATTCAACGTGAAGCAGTAGGTTGCGAACATACTGAATCATACACATGGGCTTACCCAGCTTTTGGCCCAGGAGAGGGAGGGGGGGGGAGTTAAACCGGGCCCTTTGCTCTTGTTTTGCTCTAAATACAAATAAAACTACAAGCGTACAAAATCCAGGGTACGCCCTTGATCACATACAAACTCTCGAATTTACGTGGCGGTACTCGTGGTCGCCGACATTGGAATCATTCCATTCCTCAGGATGGCAAAGCACTTGCTCTCTTGAGACTGATAATAACCACGGGCGTTCGTTTCCGTTCTCCATGCGTTAAAAACGTAATAAAGGTTGAATACATACCAGCGTTTTTATAACCATAGGTAGCTTTCACCGACCTTGACACATACAGTACGGCACAAATACATACAATTGGCGATTCCAGGCGCTCAAAGTCCATTTCAAATATTTCAATAGAGTGGTCAGATTTAGTAAACACTTTTATAACCACAAAACGCTCCTTTTTCGCCTAAAATAACAATTTTGTCACAAAAAAAAAACAATGATGTGAAATCAATGTAGTCTCTATATGCTATATTCAGCAAAAAACGGCAGTTTTAGCCACAAATGATGCATTTTGAGATTGTAAAATTGTTTACTAAAATAAGACAAGTCTATTGGAATGGAGTATAGAATCATTGGTGATGATTAATGAAAGGAAAGTGCTGTCTGATGGATGATGCATTAGAAAATTATGTAAGTGCATTCGTTGCGTAATGAGATGCGTATCCGTTTTATATAAGTTATGTCGGTGTGATATAAGACGCGGCTGTTATGCTCTTATGTTATTTGTGTGTTTTAATTATAACCTAACCTACTATGAACCCGGTGAAGTGTCAGTTTGTTTGATTATTTTACTCTGACATATAACTAATAAGGTAGATTTAGATTAGGTATGTCAGTATTGCAGCAGGCTCGAAGGGCCAAAGTAACCAGGAATAGGAGCTCCGCATTTGCGTCAAAACGCTTACAAAATTGACCAAGAGTGTACTACTTACCTACCTATAGCTTAATTCGCGGGCCATATTATTTATGTCCTGCTATAAAATATCTTTATTCTTCCTATTCAAAACCTGGTGATTTTTCCGATACAATGTTTATCGTAACATCTTGGAACACTTTGCAAACACCTACTCCAATCAAACTTCAGGTGCAAATACGTACTTGGGTGTTTTAACTTTATTCGGCGGCACGATCACGTGCACTGGTATCGGTCATCGACCTCCGAACGAACGGCTGATAGGTAACTTGCGATTTCTTTTTATGGGGTTATCAACTTCGGCTGGTACCTATTAAAAGTGCATTTTGTACGATTGGATTAACAACAGTTAATGTTTATATTGGGGTTCTTTGATTTCCCTTGCTGAGTGAAACGTTTGAACAACGCTCGTAAGGTGAATTACCTACTTGTCAAACAATAAAATAACTAAATTAGTAGTCGTTGTTATTCTTTGGGAACTGTCCAATTTCTCAGGCCAAAAAGTATCCAATGTCCGTCTCCGGTTTGTCCGGCCTTAAGAAATATCAGTTCCAAATTTCACGTTAATCGGTTAAGGCGCCGAACCGTGAAAATAGAACGAAAAAACGTATCAAAGTATAATTATTCAACGTAACGTTTTCTTTTTACTTTATATGTTTCTATTACTTTTCTTCTGTGTGTTCTAAATATAAAAATAGGTCATAGGGACTTAACCGGCTCGGTCCGTCCTGTTGAGTGTGCTTGTGGTGGCTCACGGCGCATACGGTTGAGACACGCACATGTGTGCGTGCGTGCCAAGCAAGCGATGTGGGTAGGTAGTGTAGGTACCTGAGTTTGAAGAAGAACTACTGTTTATGTTGCGGGGTGACGTTAAGTGGGTCGTTTTCAAAAAAAATATGTAGTTAACGGCTTTAATGAAAACAAAATTTAATTGATTCGTTTTTGTAACGAAAGTTACCCATAAAGCGTCTAAATTTATTTTATATTAAAGTATTAGCGACCCGCCCTCGCTTCGCTTCGGTTTATGTGAGTTTTCTGTAACACCCGTACATGAAACAGAATTTATTATACATAAAAACCTTCCTCTTGAAACACTATCACTACATAGTATAAAACAAAGTCGCTTTCCGCTGCCTGTCCCTATGTATGCTTAGATCTTTAAAACTACGCAACGGATTTTGATGCGGTTTTTTTTAAAAGATAGAGTGATTCAAAAGGAAGGTTTACATGTATAATAAATGATTTTTTTATGAACGGGTGTTACAGAAAACTCATATAAACCGAAGCGAAGCGAGGGCGGGTCGCTAGTCTATTAATAAAAACCGCATTAAAATCCGTTGCGTAGTTTTAAAGATCTAAGCATACATAGGGACAGACAGCGCAAAGCGACTTTGTTTTATACTATGTAGTGATGCTGTTTTTTGCCCTGTTGTATGTTTTGTTTCAACGGCACTGCCACTAATTTAAATATTGTTATAACTTATAAGTCTTAGTGGGAATTGCTCCGGGATATACCTAGGCTACACTTATTTAATTTTATATTCTGTTTCTATGTCTGTGTATGTTCTTTTCCCCAATAAAGAAAATAAAATAATAAAATAAAATAAAATATAGTTTGTATGACTAACTTTCGTTACACAAAGGATACGATCGTGATTTTTATGTAAGTACAATATTTTTGAAAACTGTACATGTAGAATGTGTAGGTCAAGAGGAGTAACTCGTCATTGTATCGAATTTTACTTCATCGATTGTATTATTTCATCGAATGCTATTTTCTTCTGAAACCATGATGTTTTCAGAATATCTTAAACGGTAATTAAGTATGTAAATATGTTTCTGTCAAAAATTTCATTTTTCGGACTAGCTTTTATTGCTGACTGTACTTTTTTTGCACAGTCGTCATCTACTTGCCAAGACGATTCTAACAAGCCCTAACACGACGGGTTTATCATGTGTACCTAATTTAGAGGAGCTCCTATGGCCACCCTGAGTCACCATCATCAGACCAGCTCGATGGTACTATATTATTGTATTGTCATTAAAACTAAAGGCGTATGCAAATTTTCAGTTTCATCGGTAACCGCGAAGTGGGTCAAATTGAACTTGCAAGATTTGACCCTTGCATTCATACATACATAGGTACAGTCAACCAATTTGATTTCTAGGCCACTTTGGACTATGTTAAAGTGACGTTGTCAACCAAAACGTAAGAGACTCCCTATGATTTGGTTTACAATGTCACGTTGACAAAGTCCATAGTGGCCTAGAAATCAAATTGGTTGACTGTACATACATTGCGAGTTAAATAAAAGCTTTTAAAAATAATTACTCATGCATTCGGCGAGAAATGCCTTTCGTTGAAAGATGATTCGACAAAAGGTTTCCAGTTCAAGTTCACCGTTGGTTTGAGTACGGAACCCAAAAAGCGTGAAATAAATCATAGTGGGTATTAAATTAGTCGACTAGCGTAAACAATGCTTGATAGGCTAGCACTGGTGGTTATTAATAGACGCTGTGATTTGTGAGTCACGTCTTGTCTTAAAGTAGGTATTTTGTGTGTAATAAAGTCTAATTTTTAACCCCCGATGCAAAAAAGAGGGGTGTTATAAGTTTGACGTGTAAGTCTGTTTGTGTGTCTGTCTGTGGCACCGTAGCTCTTAAACGGATGAGCCGATTTGGATGCGTTTTTTTATATTTGAAAGCAGGTTTTTTGGCGGTGGTTCTTAGACAGGTTGTTCTTTGATTTGATGTACAGTCAACGAATTTCATTCCTAGTCCACTTTGGACTATGTCAGAGTGACGTAATCAATCAAAACGTAAGAGACATCTTATGATTTTATTTACAGTGTCAATTTGACATAGTCCAAGGTGGACTAGGAATTAAATTCCGTGACTGTACCTACCTATTCATTGTGATATTTCTGTCGGTACAATTAAACTTTATTTTATGAAATTAATGTTGTCTACTACTTTGATGGATTAGTAAAAAGTGTTTAAACACTTTATTATGAACGTTTTTTTTTAGGTCTTAAATCATATACGTATGTATAAATTACAATGTGGAAGCATACGAAGCTACCTTTTAGAAAAATATAATCTCCTGACCTTAATTAATAAAATGTGGACCTATTTCTGGAATTTTAGGTTCTACCATATCTTTGTAGCCGACTGTACCTTTCAAGAATCCTGAAACATTATTTTATACCTACGTTATGACAATCATGACATGAAATTAATTAACAATTTAATAAAAAAAATATCTGTCGTCTGTAAAACGCGAATGACCGAATGTTTCGTACAAAAAGTATTTTTTATTTATTGCATTCTAAAGCAACATGTCCTAAAAACTTGTTTATCACTTATATTGTTCTAAAGATATGATGAAACTTTAAAAACGGGTTTTTTTTTGTACCAGGTATGTTTATAAAAAAACTTTTGTTGTTCGCAATTCCGTCCGTATAGTGTAGAAGTCATTTAACCCTAGTCCCTAGAGAAATGTCCAGAATAAATAGTATACCCTTAGTAGTAGTAAACCCTTTCTCGGGAATCAAGCTATCTTCATATAAAATTTTATCGAAATCGGTTCCGCGGTTTAGCCGTGAAAGCATAACAAACTGTCAAGCACACATTTATAATATTAGTACTAGCGACCCGCCCTCGCTCCGCTTCGGTTTATACTAGCTTCAGAGCACTATTCCCAGTTGTCCACACCCTCAAAATTATGTGGACATTTCACACTCTTTAATTTGACTCAACTG
>OZ014450.1:3441919-3575034 GCA_963966035.1 Acleris laterana
GTGGACATTTCACACTCTTTAATTTGACTCAACTGTGTTAGGGTAATATCTAATAAAGTACATTAATAAAAACTAACAAGAAATTAACACAGTTGAGTCAAATTAAAGAGTGTGAAAGGTTCACATAATTTCGAGGGTGTGAACAACTGGGACATATTATTCCCAGTTGTCCACACTGTGGACAAAGGGGTGCGGACAACTGGGAATAGTCCTTTAATTTGACTAAACTGTGTGAGTTTTTATCAAAATAGATAATAAACTAACACAGTTGAGTCAAATTAAAGAGTGCGAACAAATGGAAATAAAAACATTTTATTTGAGGGTGTGGACAACTGGGAATAGCCTACTTCAGGTGAAGTAGCTTCCTATTAATAAAATTATTAGTCCCAACATACAAATAAATAGAAAGTTACTTTATAATATAATATACGTCTAGACTAAACTTCGTAAAAGACATTACTACCACACAGATCTGCATTAGTGCATTATAAACGCAAGTGGAATGCAGTTCATGGGTGCATTTTAATAAACTGAAACACCTGAACGAGCGTGCCGTCTCAGTACAGCACTTGAGAGCATTCTATTAATACTGAGTTCAGTGAACCTTGATGGTATTTTAATTGATCTCTAAACTACTTATATTAATTTAAGACAATTTATTTACGTAGGTATCTGAAATTTACGGTGACGTTACAACTGCATTGCGGCATTTGCAACAGCCTAGGTCCGTTCGGATAACTAATAGCATCTTATCTTTAAAGAGATAAAGAAATAAAGAGATAAAGAGATAAAGAGGCATTTATTCGCAACAATACAAAATTACATTACAGATACGAAAAGAAAAAGACAGAGAAATTGTAGCGAAACGGTCCCAACTCAGCATTCGCTAGCCGTAAAGCCAGCGCTGGTCTTCCGTTGGGACCGCTTGGTGAAGAGACGGAAAGTGACACACTTAACACAAAACAATGTAAAAAGAAAAACAATATAGATTGAATAAGAATCATCACGACCATACAATTTTGCATCCAGTTTTAACTGTCGCCGAGGATCATTTTCACATTGTTGTATTCCGGTGTATAAGACAACCGGTGAGTTGATTAGTGTACTATCAGACCATTGGAACCTTGACCCACCATAGAACCGTGTCACAGAGACGTTTATGATTCAAGTCATAAGAAGTGTCAAACAAATTGTTTTATAATGTCACTGTGACACCGTTCTATGGTGGGTCAGGGTTCCATTGGGCTGATAGTACCTACGTACAGTCACGAGATTATATTTGGTACCCACCTTAGGTCCAAAGTCAATCTGAAATTATACAACAATAAGGTTAAGTTTCCTAAAAGTTACAAATAACTTGACATCTCTACATCTCATGACATTGACGACTTCAAGCATGTTTTTCTAGAAATGGGTCCCATATTAACGCTCGTGACCGTATTAAAGACTGTACACGATAAAATCCGGCCATGCATGATCTGGTGTATTTTTTTAATGAATGCTAATTTTCAAGCAGTTTTTTTTTTAATATGTTATATATTTATAATACTATATAGTGAAATAAAATCGTATCATAATGCATGGGTATGTGTGAGTTTTCGCCAATTATATTCTATCATACCTTTCATCTCCTGTACAGCGTTTTTTGACAATCTTCACTCGCTTCCTGCTTCTACGCCACAACTGTATTTATATTGTTACAAGCAGTTTTACCCACAATAGAATGTCGTCTTACGAAAAAAATACTTTTTGAAACTCATTTCTATTTGTAGTAGTCAGGAAGACATTTTACTCCAAGCACTGAAAGTTGTTTTTGTATGGGAGGCATTTATTTGTCAAAAAGTCAAATTCGACAAAGTTAAAAAACCTCAGAACTATCTTAATCTGAATATAATTAGGAAAGTTTTAACTATTGTGGTAAGATAATTGAATAAGGTATAATTTGGCTTGTATAATTAAAAATAATAAAATTTTTTAAAACGGAGAATTTGGTAAAGACTGTCAGAAGATCGTGTACAAAAAAATAAAGGTACTGTGGATTATATAAGGGTCTAAGACACAGACGCCTTAACATTTTATTATGATTGTATTTTTATTATGTAGTTTCATAATGACTATTACAAAAAAGTGCCGCTTGAAAATTAGCATTCATTAAAAAAATACACCAGATCATGCATGGCCGGATTTTATCGTGTACAGTCTTTACATGTTACTCCTCAGGATTGGCAATCGATGTCACATTTGTAGTCTTGAAATAAAAATATATTCTTTACCAATAACACTTGGAATGCCTCTATAAAGATAAAATCGATACTTTAGTTCACAATAAAATTGTACTAATTACTAATTGTAATGGTTATTGTAATTAATTAGTATGTTTCTGCACAAATAATAAGTTCGTAAGTTTACTGGAAAAAATACATTTAGTACGATTGTGCACTAAGGTATCGAAATATCGGTCGCAACATTTGTCTTAAGACTGCAGTCTTGGGTTTGCTATCTTGATTGTATACAGGACCTGAAGGACAACTTACCATCACCTTTCTTCTTTCTTTCACGCCATAACAGACATGGTCACAGGAACTCCTGTGTCAACTGTTTTTGATCTGGGCTGGTGGCTTTCGTGTTTTAAAGCTGATGGAATCAAACATGGTGATAAGCAATACGTGATACAGCTATCACGTCAATATAAACTACACGCTTAGTCCAAAATGGATGATATGCGTAATGACGAATCGCGAAATTGACGAATCTTTGACTTAGTCCCAAACTAAGCTCGAGACTTGTACAGTCAAGGTCTTTAATTGTTAAGCCACTATGGAACCCTGTCGCATAACGTTGACCATTAATTTTAGCGTAATTTCTTTCATATGGTTTGACGCTGTCATTATGACAGGGTTCCATAGTGGCTTAACAATTAAAGTCCTTGACTGTACTATGGGTACTAGACAACAATAAACTTACTTAGTATATAGATAAATTAATTCTAATTCTAATATACATGGAGAACACCCAAGCCTCAGAAACAAATACCCGTGTCGTGCTCATCACACAAATTATTTTCTCTGACCGGAAATCGAACCCGGCACGTAGGCAGCTTTGTAGACAGGGTCACTACCAACTAGGCTAACGTGTCGTCAAATTCTTCTGTAGGAACTGCGTAGTAGACGAACGTTTATACTAGTGAAATCCCTAAACTCAGAATCAATCTTAAACATATTCAAAACCGTAAGGCAGGCAGAATTCTCTGGAAGAAAGTCCAAAGCTTGCTTTAATACAATTAATACTATGTATCAAGTACCTACTTATATGCATTATGTACAACATTCCCGCTGCCTCGCCCACGGGCGGTGTCGAGTTTCATTTCAGAACTAGTTTTCTTGGAATAGATAGCCTGCACTGCACACTAGACATAACGTCAGTGCGCCTGCAATACCGCGTAAGTAAAAAAATCATGTAGTTGCAAAATGTACCTTACTGACTTAGGTGCTAAGGTGTACTTTGCAACTTATTTAATTTGTTAGTTACGCGGTATTGCAGGCGCACTGACGATAACGTGTTAGCTGTTCAAGATAATGTTCGAGAAGGTTTCATGTCGATCGAATTTCATATTGTTTTAATCACTACATAGTATAAAACAAAGTCGCTTTCCGCTGTCTGTCCCTATGTATGCTTAGATCTTTAAAACTACGCAACGGATTTTGATGCGGTTTTTATTAATAGATAGAGTGTTTCAAGAGGAAGGTTTTTATGTATAATAAATCCTGTTTCATGTATGGGTGTTACAGAAAACTCACATAAACCAAAGCGAAGCGAGGGCGGGTCGCTAGTTATCAATAAAATTGACAACAAAAATAAAATAAAAGGTGCTCTAAAAATCATGCTCATAGAGATTTGTTTTAAAAGCATACTTTTTTTCTTTATTTTTTTTAATATTATTAACGTAAAAAACTTTAGACTAGTGGTTCAAAGCATGGCAAAGAGACAAACAGATAGGTATCTACAAGACTACAGAGTTCTTGATATAGATGAATTAGCGAGAGCGTGGAATTGCACATGTAGTGGTATTGTGTGTTTATAGGCAAGAGAAAGAGAGAGACAAGTATTTCAAGTATTTCCCTCTCTGTTTCTCTTGCCTATACACACACCATACCACTACATATGCAATTTCACGCTCTCGCTAATTCATCTATACATAAATTGAGCTATCTACATGTGCAAAGTTTATTAGACGTCTGACCCATCGCCAACCTGGGTCGCGCAGGAGTATTAATAGATCTAGATCAACCTAGTTCTCAAGCTGACGGTCGATATGGAGACCGATTTATTAATAGCTGACGATCGATCTGTATTGGTTAAATATAGGACAGAGATGAGAGATCGTTTGAAGTGGTTATACCAAGAAATGAGGATTGTTTGAATGAAGAGAAGTGTTTTGTAAACAAACGCTTGATAGAAATGTGATTGTTATATACATTTTAAATCCACATATCGCTCATTGAATACAAAACGGACACATTCCAAAATAATTCGCTTCTAATTTTAAAATGCAACACTGACTCATTTCGGATTGTGTCCGTTTTGTATTCAATGAACGATATATGGCCCAATAGGCAAACTAATCCATTTACATTTAGTATCTACTCTGCAATTATTTACTCTAATAGATCGACAATGGTCTATGAATAATTTATACAAATTCGGTGAATACATACTTTTGTGTAAAAATTGTAGCAGTTAGTTCATACATATTCTAGACCATTTTCATTTTTTCGTTACTGATAATTTAAGTTAACATCTTCAATATTATCGGTAAACCATTAAAAAGAACGTAGACATTCTATATTGTCCTCCGTTATCTATCTTTCTCTGTTTAAATGACTTACATCTGCCTCTAAAAACGTGCTCTAGAACTAATTAAATTCACCTTGCGCTAATATGTTCTAAATTTCCAGCCTGAATCAAACAGACGTTACTTAAATAACGGTTCCACATCCAGAATATTCCAGAACCACGACCTCCATATCGAGTCAAGTTTATACTTAAACAGGGTAGTAGGGCCGTGAATATGTTGAACATTTCCCACTTATTGCGTTCGTAATGAAATCCCCCTCCCCTCTAACCCCCCTAACCGAAGTTACGTGACATTTCATATGAACTAATCCATTAGAACCTCGGTATAGCGCGTTTCATTACAAGTGACATCCATTTCTGAAATGTCAATGTTGATTGGTTGTTACAGTCTGAATTATTTAACCTAGATGCTTGTCGTATTTAATGCTCTAAATTGATTCCGTGTTTTTTTTTATAACCTATATCTCACCTGCCACCTTTCGTACAAAACTTTGCAAGTGTACGATTTCACAAAATTGTAAGGTATAGAAAAAGTTGACAATATTGTCGACTTGACAAACTTGTTAAGTTTTTCGGAATGGGGACCTGATGATGACATTTTTTTATTTGATATCTTTTTCTTTTTCAGGCGCGGATGGGCGAACAGCAAGATACGTTTTCTTCATAATGGTAAGTTGGTTATTACTATTACGTTATTTTATTAAAAATAAAAAATAAACAAATTTCGTGAAACCACACTGTTTAATATATCTATAAATAAATAAGTTTCCCCGCGTGCATGTCCTCCCGTGGATTTCGTTTAGGGACGATTAAGAGAATGAAGGCTGTGTAGTACTGTTAGGCGATGGGCTTGCAACCTGTCACTAATACACTGGTAAATCTTAGCCTAACCGCCTGTTTCACAATCGACAAGTAAAGGATATTTGACGGATAAGTTTAGCCCTTTCTTTGTCGTACACTTGAAAATAGACAAGGAGAGAGACAACTTTATGTGACAGATAAATTTACTTGTCGATTGTGAAACAGGCCCTAATTGTGCTAAATGTGGTTACAGAATTATTAACTAGTATTTAGAAGTGTTAGTAATTCTGTAGCTCTGCCTACCCCACCCTGGGAATAATGGCGTGAGTAACAGGATTTCGAATGCGTAATTTAACATAATTCTGTTAAACGATTTTATTTAGCACCACTTAGCATTTATGTTTTTTTCGTAACGAAAATAAAATCCTCTATAACCGAATGGTATTTTTGTCTAATGGGCAGAAGTCGGTACGATCTTTTCGATCAAACTACACAAAGATGTAAATTCGTTGAATGTATTCATCCCGTATTTGCGTTTGTTATCAAAACAAGTTTTGTGTAAATCTTGCTTTGGATTCGTTAAGAATTCGCTCATATCAAGGTTTAGCCGGATGTTTGTGTTAGGAACAATTGTAATCAAGCAGATGGAAGGACAACACAAATTTAGCTAACTCACTATGTCAGTCATTTTACGACTGTCATTTTACTGTGGACGAAATGGATGTCAGTTCGTCCACCACGGGTGTGCGGCGTGATGCCACGGCCTACGGAGCAATGTTTTCACACTCACGATCAAATAGCGTGACGAAAAATGGAAGGACATGAAAATCCGTGGGCTGTCATCAGTCTAAATCTTTGGCATTCTCAAACAAATTTCATGTCAAGACAAATATGTTCATCCCCGGGGCTCAAAATAGGTATTAATTAGTAGACATTAAATATCATCTGAATCGGCGTTTTAGCCGTAAACATAACAAACAGACAAGCTGGCTTGCATTTTGCATTTATAAAGACTAATTTATGTCGTAAGAACGATTGACAAGGGTTTATCATTGACGTTTGAAACAACGCCTTAAAAAGTTATAATTTCACAGACATACTCATATATGTGGACGATACTCTCATGACTGTCCAAAACCTGTCTTCGGTACCGGTTTTAAATCTAATCTAAAAAAACTTCGCTATGAATAGTCACCATTCGTGATTCACAGAAACGTGTTCGTAATCTATAAGTTGTTTTGGCGATGTGATGACGTGTTTACTGAACAATTACCTTTCTCAAGATATTTGTACAAATTTCGAATCTATTTTGTAGTATGAATGCGTTTTAGATCTTACAATTAGGTGATTTCTGGCATTCGTCGCAAATTCCTTAACATCGCTTCGCATGTTATGAAACTATTTTAACATCGGACAATTTTGAAACGGTAAATATTTTACGGAGCCCACAAATAAGAAATGCTGATTAAAAAAATACTTTACGGAGTCTTTGCTGAGGCCTTATGAAGACCCAGGGCTCCGCGGAGCATACTACGAGTATACTAGTATGAGTATAGTATTTTATGTTTAGTCATCGACGAATTATATATGGTTTAGTCATTGAATCGCCAAGGATGTGAAAAATTAGGAGATTCTTCTATGAGAAGTCTTTTTCTAAATTAAAAAATTTCCTTGACAAATTATGAACTTCTTTGCATATTACTTCATTATTTATCGCGTTGTTTGATTGTATTTTTACGGTTTGTTTACTACGTAACACCCGCCCACTCATATCAATCTCTAGTGAAAGTTATCATAGATGCCACTTTCAATTTTCTTTCTAATGTTCGGTGATGTAACTCATGACAAGAAAATACATCATTATGTTAGCTATTGCGTAAATAACCCGAGAAAGCATTCGGCTACCGTGAAGCAACGTCTTTGCCACGTTTTAATATACACGGAAGAGATGCTTGAACATCATTCCTCTTTTCTATACCATTGAGAAGGCTAACGATGGTAAGTCATTTATGAGGCATATGGACGTTGTCAATCTTGGGATTGCATACGAGATTGCGTTGCCAATCCTGACATGAGAAAGATGGAGTGTCTATGCTAGTTATTTCACTGGTTTCTTCATTAATCTGTATTTGGGGTCCTGTTACGTATTATAAATAATGGTAATGTGTCGTCATATCTATCTTGAGACACATACATACATACATTAAATCACGCCTGTTTCCCAGAGGGGTAGGCAGAGACCACATCTTTCCACTTGCTACGATCTTGACAAATTTCTTTCGCTTCTTCCACATTCATACATCGAGTCACGCACGTCGGTTTCGGGTTTCGGGTACTTAAGATTCGGCCCTTTTCCAGTATTTCTCCGATTTGACTCGAAAAAGTACCTATCTTGAGATTACGTCATTATAATTTTATCTTGCCCTATTCATGCACTGGCTTCTTCATTAATCTGTTGTATTTGGCGTCCTGTTATGTAATATGAAGCTGATGTATCTAGATTTTCATTAGGGTCATTAGTATTATTAATTACCGCCCTAATGGGATCAAGATTAATTTGCAGATGTTCTACATTTCCTGGGTTGGTAAATTGATACAGAACTTCTTAAATGACGCAGATATTCTTCAAGTCAGAGATGATTTTGAAAGTTGGTATGTGTTGTCATATCTATCTTAAGATTACGTCTTTATAATTTTATCTCAGCCTATTAATCCACTGGCTTCTTCATTAATCTGTTATATTAACCTATTTTATAATATGAAGCTGATGAATCTAGATCTTCATTAGGGTCATTAGTATTATTAATTATTGCCGTAATGGGATCAAGATTAACTCGCAGATGTCCTCATATTTCCTGGGTTGGTAGATTAATATGAAACTTCGTAAATTAGGCAGATATTGTGGAACTCTGAAATAATTTTAAAAGCGGGTCTGTGTTGTCATGTCTTTCTTGAGATTTCGTCTTCATCAATCTTGTCAATCTTGAACTGTACTTAATCAATGTGCAGTTTTAATGAAAGATTATTAGTCAGTGCTAATTTCACGAATGGTATTAAAGTACTACCAGTAATTCGATCTGTATACAAAGATTTTAAAAAACATAAAATAAGTCCTAGAAAAAATATATCTATGAGTTTGTCGGCCCCCTACCTGTTATGTACGTATACCTCTAGAGTTCATTTAGGCAGTTTAGTTTCAACTTCGCTTTTTTTAACTACGTTAACATTCTTACATCAGACATAGGTACCTATGCTGATCTGTTTTTGACTCGTGCATGTTTTTGTACATGCTGCTACCTTTTTTTACCAAGTTTCTTTGCTGATTGAGAACACTAAACTAGGTCATTTATTACTCAATTGTTCTTTTGTAACACTGGAGTTTTGACTTTCTTTATCTTTCTATATCTCATGACAGTAAATGACAACGGAACGGAACTGAAAAGGTATATGGTAGTAAACATCATTGGTCACTTCGTACAAGATTTTGGCTAAAAAACATTAATTAAGAAGGCAAACGGGCACCCAGGGTAACTAATGATAAATGGGGAGTGAGGTCCATACATATTTGAAATCGAAAGACTGGAATCGCGTTACCATGCCATGCCTGAGGCTTTTGCCAAGATGCGTTACGCTAACTATCGTTTCTATTCGTTTCGTTTTTAAACCAATCGCGTCACTGGTAGATCACGTGACTTTTCTTATCACGTAAAAACGTAAAAACGTATAAAAACGAAACTTAAAAACGCTAGTTAGCGTAATGCATCATTGCAAGGGCCTCTGAGGACTAAAATGGAATGCCTCTATGCTTGTAGTTACACCGGTTGTATTTATTTATCCCCACACCGGAACAAAAAAATTCGAACACTGCTGCTTAGCGGCTGGTTAAAGGTTAATATTTAGTGTAATAATATAGAGATATAAAATTTAATTGGGAACCTAACCTAAAGGTGCTAATATGGTAGTTTTCGACATTCTACCCCCACCAGAAAAAACCTGTGACGCTATTGGTTTAAAAACGAAACTTAAAAACGCTAGTTAGCGTAATGCATCATTGCAAGGGCCTCTGAGGACTAAAATGGAATGCCTCTATGCTTGTAGTTACACCGGTTGTATTTTTTTATCCCCACACCGGAACAAAAAAATTCGAACACTGCTGCTTAGCGGCTGGTTAAAGGTTAATATTTAGTGTAATAATATAGAGATATAAAATTTAATTGGGAACCTAACCTAAAGGTGCTAATATGGTAGTTTTCGACATTCTACCCCCACCAGAAAAAACAAGGCGGTATAACTATAGGTCCTACTATTAGTTCTTGTTAAACATAAGCATCATTTGAAGCATTGTAAATCATGGCCGATGGTTGCCTAGTCACGTCATTAGTCGTCACTTTGCACTTGAAAAAAAACGCTGTGAAACATTTGAATAACGACAAAAAGCGACCTTCCGTAACTGCCAAACAAATGACAAGTTGTCATTGGCAGCAGGAACTTTTTTAAAAGATTTTCTGAAAAAAATGCTTATCATGTTTATATCAAAAGCAAAGTATTTTTTTGTTTATCATTTACTGTGAAAATAAATAAACTTTCTGGTAATGGCTAAAGAGCTTAAGCGTTACATGGTCTTTTCTACGTCACAGCTAGTGCTAGCAAAACGCGGTTACAAACAAAATGACGTCATTCCGACCACTAGTCTAAAGCGGGCGTAGCAAACACTGATAATATTCAATATTTTTATGCTCGAGACGAACCTCTTTAGCCATATTCAGAAGACCGTTTAGTAAAGTTCCGGTTGTCATTTGTTTGGCAGTTACGGAAGGTCGCTTTTTGTCGTTATTCAAATGTAAGACGGCGTTTTTTTTTTCAAGTGCAAATTCACGAGTAATGACGTGACTAGGAAACCTTCGGCCATGATTTTCAATGTTTCAAATGATACCTTACGTTAACTTGGCACACTCAGAGGATATGCGAACGGTGTGTCTAACTAGTCCGTACGAACGTGTCTCCCTGTTTTCTCTCTGGATAATAATGTAAGAGGATTTTTTTCCATACAGTCAATATCTGCCACTGAAATGTCTTTGATTCATCTTTCCTATTAATTAATTATTCTAAATACTAGAATCCTTCTAAAACCACAAATATTGCCTGGTTAACAAACAGCTTTTACAAATAAAAATAATCAGAACAAAAACATAGAGACATTCGGTGTATATCGGCCTTAAACCGCCGCACGAGTACAGAGCAACAGCATATTTTCATTTTCATTCAATTAACTTCTGTTTGATCGTAAGACCACCCAGTTTGGAACAGACCCTTATAGGTTCTAAACTCCTGGTAATAGGATGACAGAACACCCTCTTCTGAATGATTTATTCAACTATATATCTCTAAGACAGTGTTTCCTCTTAACACTACTGAACTACCTTAAGTAAAATTGTACGTAATCTAGTGTAGAGACGCTACGCCGGCACTGGAAGTGTTAAGGTCGTTTGTAGTACTTGCGGTTTGCGGTAGTCCAGTGTTTAACTATAAATATACTCTTGTGATGTAATATTAGATATTAGCAATTGACAGTAATCGTTTGAGGTTATTAATTGTTGATAGTCCTGATGGTATAATCGCTGCCCTGTTCACAAAGGTCGTGGATTCAATTTCCGTCATAGGTACTAGCATCTCAAACGTGCTCGGGACAGAATGGTTTGTCTTGTGCCTCATTTTCTTCCTAGGAGTATGTAAAGTAAACGTATCAAAAACCATTCCAACAACCACGGGATAAGAGCTCGTCAGCCAATAGAAGCAGAACACTGATACGACAAAGTTCGATAAAAAGTTTTGATTGGTAGTTTAACAATGCCACGTGGTTTTTTAAAAAAATACCTAACCAAACGGAGTATAGGTATATCTTAATTTAAATTTAAGACAAATTAGGGTTAATCTATACTTATATTATAAAGTGTGAAGAGTTTGTTTGTTTCCTTGAACGCGCTAATCTCAGGAACTAATGGTACGATTTAAAAATAATTTTAGTGTTAGATAGCCCATTTATCGAGGAAGGCTATTATCATACTCACATAAACCGAAGCAAAGCGAGGGCGGGTCGCTATCTATACGTTTGTTATAAAATATAGCTAAAGATTTTGTTTGTTTGTTTGCTTGAACGCACTAATCTCAGGAACTTCTGGTCCGATTTGAAAAATTATTTCAGGGTTGGATAGCCCATTTATCGAGGAACGTGGAACGGCTTTATATCATACTCGCATAAACCAAAGCGAAGCGAGGGCGGGTCACTATATATAATAATTTGGATTGAAAAAAAGAGTTATTAACATACATAGGCGACAATATCAACACATGCAGTCGGGTTTGAAAAACGGTATTATTATTGATCTGTTCAGCCGTTGTTTAGTAATTGAGTCATAATCATAAGTCACAAACATCCATCCATCTCAACTTTCGCATTTGTAAAAGTACCTAGTACCTATCTATTTTTTTTATTACACATAGTCTGCTATGTCACTATGGCTTAGTACCGTAAAATGGGGTGAATAGAGTTTCGCGGGGTGAATAGGATCACAGCCTAAAATAAAGCATATTTGTCTATTTATAAGACTGAGATTTTAACGTAATTATCCAAATGTCTTGTCAATGTAACACTGGTTCTTATTAGTAACAATTTATGAATTATTTTAGATTGTGATTCTATTCACCCCGCGATACTCTATTCACCCCATTTTACGGTATTTTTTTTATCAGTTTATTATTTACTAGACCGGAAGACATTTGTCGTCTAATCATGTAGGTATATCCATGTAATGTATGTTTTATCTGTAGAAAACCTTTAATCTTATCTCAACGCTTAGCATCATTTGTTTTGTCTATGCTTCACGTTCGCTTTAATCACTTCAACCTTCCATTAGTATACCAAGTGTAAAGTGGGAGGGAGAGCTCTAGTTTCTTCAAGCCTCTAACACCTAAGCGTATAACTATTAAATAGAAAAAAAAACCGTTACCATGACAACCTCTACTTCCAAAGATATCTCTTTAACCCCGAAGCCGATTTTTATGAAGCCTAGACAAAAACTCCTGTTTTTTTTAAATAAGTAAGTAATTGTACGCGTACGAAGTCGCGGGCGTACTTTAGTGAATAATAATATTAATAATAGGTTAAGCTAGAACAACATAAAATCATTACAAATGTGAGGTCAATAGCATTTAATTAAAAATAATGACTAGGAGAACAGCACGACGAAGGAGGTTTCTCCGGCAAAAACCATAACTAGAATAATTGGCTTAAAAACCGGCCAAGTGTAAGTCGGACTCGCGCACGAAGGGTTCCGTACCGTATCTATAAAAAATCACGTTTGTTGTATGGGATATAATATAAATAATAGAAATATTTATTTTATTTTAATGTACTTATTTATTTTTTAAGTGAACATACTGCTTAATATTCTGTGAACATTTCAAGCGTCTGCCTGTTGCTATTATTAATATAGAGCAAAAAATTCCAAAAAACACGTTTGTTGTTTGGTTTTTATTATTTGTTGCTATATAATAGCGGCAACAGAAATATATCATAGCTGTGAAAATTTCAACTGTCTAGCTATCACGCCTCATGAGATACAGGCTGGTGACGGACAGACAGACAGGCAGACAGTAGAGTCTTAGTAACGTAATCATAATAAAAAACGTAAGAAACCTGTTATGATTTTATTTACAGTGTTACTTTGACATAGTCCAAAGTGGTCTAGGAGTTAATTTTCTTTACTGTATATCCAGTTTATACAACAAACGTGACTAACTCAGCCCGAAACTTCCGCGATGGCCTGTAAGATCACGTGGTAGGATCCCCCACTTACAAAATTAATAGGATTTACTGTCATTAAGTACAAAAAGAAATTCGTCCACAGAGAATTAGTCGTCAAATCGGAAAAAATGCTAAATTGAAATATAACTATTAGGATAGTTTTCCATCCAGAATATTGTCCAAAATAGAATCATGTCCTCTGGTAAAATTGTCCAAACTTAATATAGGCCGACAGGAATAATAACCATTTGTATTTATGTTCACTTGGAAGTATTACCATTTGAAATACTTGTACTTAAATTTACATTACGGTCTCAAATAAAATTAGACAATATTCACTTTGTGCGTATTAAATTTTGCACATTTTTTATAATGGACATAATTCATTTCAGACTTAATTCATTTTTACCGAAAATAAATTTGGTCATAATTACATTTTATCAGATTTACACTTTGGTCAAAATTCCAAATGGTCAATTCAAGTGGACGAATTTATTTTTGTACTTAATGACAGTAAATCATTAATAGGTAGGGGATCCAACCAGGTGATCTTACTGGCCATCGCGGAAACTTCCTAAATATAATGTTGAACCGCCCAAAGTATTTCTGATCCTGCTTAAGCAAACACAAATTCCTTCACGGATTTTTAAACACAAAACAATTTATTAGACAGTTTGGAATTCGTTTTGTTTTTGCTCGAGTTGTTTTTATTTAGAACTTGTACCAAGTTGGGATTGCTCTGTTGAATTAAACGGTTGTAAACGTTTGTCCATATTGAAATGCACAATATGGACAAACAGGCAACAATGATATAAAGATAAATGGCTTTTTTAACCAATGTTTTATTGTCTGGTTTGAAAGGTGACCTAATTGTAAGCCATACATTTTTTATTTTCATCTTTTTTATCGAAAACCCTACGTATTTCAAAAGTGCGTGAATGATGAATGTGAAAAATTACATCATTTAGTCGAAACTTTGTCAAGACTGACATTTGTTATTGTCGTCAATTTCCAATTTAGAGACATTTAAAAAAAAAACTTTGAGAGTCAATTATTAATTTTATAGTTAAAATTGCACGATTTTGAGGCAAACCTATAGTCATGATTTTTTTCATAACACCTTTCAAAAAAGTTCTAATGACTTGTAAGATGTAATGACATTACCTTCACTATTCACAATTCACCAAGGTTCACTCGAAAATAACGTCGCTGTTGTTATTCATATCCATAATTAACTCAAGGGCAATATACTAATATCCCGGACTAGATATGATCAGTTGCTAATAGTCTATTCCAGAAAGATTACGTCAACGTTCCAAACGGGCGTCTGATTCACGATTCCTCAGGTGTTTACCGAAAGGAGTTAATAGCTCCGATACATTAAATGGCTCGTGATGCCGTAAAATTTGTTGAAAGCACCTACGGAAAGTTCTACACGTGTCTTGTACAAGGCTGGGACGACATAAGCAGTAACGCAACCTTTAAACAAAATACGTGGAGGGAGCTTAAAGGTCAGGACGTCAGGGAGCCCTAGAAATGCAAGTAATAATGTTCAGAGAGCGGAGCCTCTACGACCCACACACACTTGCAATCTCAAGATTGAAGCATTTCACAGGGGGTAAATAATACGAGATATAAGAACTTAACATATAACGGTCATAATATATACGATCACTTTGTATAACCTTGTTTAGTACAACGTTCACTGGATATAATGAACGAAAGATATAATCTTCAAATATATATTTTCGTAATTTATAACGGTATTATATGTTATATAATACCAATTGATATAACGATTAAAGCTTATAATGTTCATAACTCCTACGATTTAAAACATATATTATTCAATTAACATAATGCTCGTGGGCCTTCTTAATTTACAATCAGCCTTACCTTACTTACTTTACTGGCAGCAGTTTGTTTTGTTTAGGGGTTGCAGTTCTAACCTAACCTACTCTACCTACTGGTAGCAGTTCGTTTCTGTTGGAATCACAATTCTACCTTATCAATTTATCTGGTAACCGATCCTTCCAGTACCTATTGAGTATATCATACGTATGTTAAAAGGTTTTATGTATTATCATCGTTATATGTTATGTATGTTATACGAATTGAAATAAATATTATGTCAATTGACCGTTATTCCTTCTAAAATTATTAATTTTGTTGTTATACCTAACGTTCATTATAACTTGTCAACGTTATAAACATGAAATGATGTATAATGTAGTTATATCTCGTGAGACGCACCCTTTCACAGGCGGTTGGCGCTCTCCACACTGGACCATAACGGCACGAACATAGCTATATAGTAAGATGGTGGTTGCTATCTGGATCTTCACAAGGTCCTACCACCAGCAAAAAGGTCCTAAATGTAAATATCCATATTTAAACTTTTATTCGAATCGTTTATTTTTTTTTAATTTCGTATTCTGCTTGGAAGCTTTTGACATTTCCAAAATTGCACAAGGAAGAATTGGCTGAATGATCTTTGACCCTTGCCTATCCCAAATAGGATGAATAAAACTCATAAATGTTGACAGTGACCCTTTACCTTGATTTATACATGTGCAATTTATATAACCAGCAATATATTTATAAACATTACGGTCATTATTTCGTTATTTGTCATTGAAATTTCTAAGTAATTGTGTAAATGTCTAGACTATGACAATTAGGGCGATGTTAGCAACATCCTGAGGCTGTCGAAATGGAGCTAGAAATTTCCTAATGGTCTCTGCCCACTACACCGTATCATACCATGACCGTATAGGAACGTGTCAGGCACGGAATACAACCCGATACGGACTACTATGCCCATTATACCGTGTCAACGGCGTTCCACGCACGTACATAACGGGTTTGGTGACCGTAGCATCCGCGTATCATCCCCGCAGAATCTGCGTACCTGCTCCGTCGCAGCTCGCGTGTCATATTCGCGTTCCGTTCTGTGTATTTGTGGTAGTTCATCAGTGTTCTCGCGTGAAGTAGACAGGGAACAGTTTTCAATATTTCGTGTCTATACGATGGCTAAAAGAACATTGTCGACAAGAGAATTGGCAATGATTGCCATTATTTTGGATGAGGAAGAAAGGGAAGCCAATGAAAAATCTCAATCAAGACGTTACTGGGTTCACGATGCTTTAAAGAAAAGAAAAGTCGAAGGAGAATACTGGACATTATTTAAGCACTTAATTGATGACGAAGAAAAATTTTACATGTACTTTCGCATGACATCATTTCAATTTAATGAATTATTGACAAAGGTAGAAAATGTTATCACTAGAAGAAATACCACATTCAGAGACAGTCTTACGCCAAGAGAAAAGCTAGCAGTGTGTCTACGGTAAGTAAAAAGACTATAAGTTGAAACAAATATTTATTTATTTATTTTGTATTTTTTTCCTTTAATTTCTAAATAATGAAATAACAATGTAACTAAATATAAAGAAAGAAAATATAGTATTTGTTAAATTTCTCATTGCATTGCATTGTCGGTCTCGTCATTCCAGTTAGAATTAGCTTGGCTAGTCTGATCATTCCAATTTTCAGGACTTATAGGCATTGGCGTTGCAGCACTGCAATTCTGATCATTCCAGTTTTCTGGACTTGCAACACTTCCCATCTGCGGGGACGGTATGAAGGAGTATCTAGTCGAGTTTGGTGGGGCAAGCTGTTGCAATTCCATTTCAGACACTAGACTAAATATTTTATTTTTTGCTAGTGCTTGAATATATGGCGAAAACTTCTTAACCGTGTCAGAAATGTTTAAAAAAAAACGATCTAGTTCGTCATGTTCCCTAGATGGCTGTGATTTGTTTTGGTCATCCAGTAATTTTGACATTAATATAGCAGATGCTGACATCTGTGGCTCGACAGCTTTTCTCTTCGATGCTTTTGACTTCTTAATAAATGTATTTTGTTGTGGCTCATTTTGACGAAGTTCGTCAGAGGTTTTAGTTCCGTTAGCATCACTATTAGCAACTGCAGGAGTACCGACAATCTCCGTATCAGTATTGGGTTTTTCTAAAGTGTTAACATGTACTCGTATAAGATGGTCTTCGGCATTGTCAAACAATTCTTCATCGCTTGTAAGTTCGAGGGAATCTTGAGTTTTTCTCTCCATGAAAAAGGGAGCCACAAATGCCATTTCATTTTCGTACTTCCATTGTTTAATATTTTTAGCTGCTTGTCCACTTTTTCCCTTTTTTTTATTTAAAGCTCTCCTGTACGCATCTCTTAAGGATTGCCATCTTTGTTTACAAGCAGCAGCTGAAATATAAAATTGTTGTTAAATTTATAGTTGATTAATATGGACAAGCGGATAAAATAAAACATTTCATGAATAATAAGAGCATTTCTCAAATTTAAACATATTTTTGATAATTAAGGTTTTGTTAAACTCTCGATAGAAATATTAACCAATATCTCAAAACAAAATGTATTAGAAAAACTAATAAGTTGGTAACAAATTAGGAATCTATAATTTTTTGTGTCAATTAGCAGACAGGATGTTAACTATGTACAAACTTTTTGAGAAATGCTCATAATTCATAAGTATAATAATGATGAGTACGATTATTTCCACTTTGACACTTGGCAATTGGGGTATACACATTTTTTTTCTTTAGGATTTTATATTTTTATTTTATGAAATAGGCTATTTTAAGATATCAAATTAAATTACGCAAAAGTGTATGATAACGTCACTATTTTTACATAATTACGATTAGTTTACTGTTTTGTGAAATGGAAAATGGATGAAAAGTTAAAACACGCTTCAATATTGCTGTTATCCTTGGAAACATACATGCTTATTCCACCCAATACAAACTAAGGCATTTTTATATTTTTTTTTCATTTTCCATTTCTACCCCATTTTTTAAAAACTTTATAATGTATAATAACAAACTATGTTTAAATATAAACTATCTTCATTACAGGTACTTAGCAACCGGCGATTCGTTTACTTCAATTGCTTTTAGTTATCGCATGGGATTAAGTTCAGTAAGACGTGCAGTTTTGGAAGTTTGTGGAGCTATAATAGACACCATGTTACGTGAAATGATTCCCACACCCACTACAGAGCAATGGGAAAAAAATATTGAAGAATTTTGGAATAAGTGGAATTTCCCTAATTGCGGCGGTGCCCTTGACGGAAAACATGTCGTGATTTTATCACCTCCAAATAGTGGATCTTTATATTTTAATTATAAAAAAACTTTTTCCATTGTGCTTTTGGCCTTAGTTGATGCAAATTATAATTTTATAGCTGTAAACGTAGGTGCTTTCGGTAAAGACAGTGATAGTGGAATTTTATCCAAATCAAAAATGGGAAAAGCTTTGATACAAAATAAGTTAAATCTTCCTGATGATATTTATCTTCCTGGGTCGACTGTAAAGACGCCATGTGTTATATTAGGAGACGAAGCTTTCCCCTTAAGAAATAATTTGCTAAGACCCTATCCATCACAGCAATCAATAGCCGATCCTAAGAAACGCCAATTTAATTACCGCCTTTGCCGAGCTCGACGTGTAGTCGAAAATGCGTTTGGGATCTTAAGCCAAAAATTTAGGATTTACAATAGACGAATGCATTTAAAACCAGAGTACGCAGAAAAGGTTGTTACAACAACCTGTATCCTGTATAATTTTATAAGACGCGGTGAATGCACAATTCCAGCGGCAGCGGATACTGTTCGATTCAATAACCTGCGCCATCAAGGGGGTAATGCAATTTCTTCCGCTTTTAATGTACGCAATCAGTTTGCTGACTATTTCCAAACGTCAGAAGGACAATTAGACTGGCTTTCTTAAAAATTGTACGTATACAAATACAACAGAGATAACTAAAGAAAATGAAAATGAAAGGGTATAGGGTATAGGCTAGTTAACATTACTAAAAAAATGCCACAAACTGAACACTCACGTTTGCTTTTGTCGGAAGTATGCGTAAATATCGAATACGAACGAAAGAAAAATAAATATATGCATTAATAATAACTTACCAGGTTGTTTTAGTTGCTCCCCAATTTCCTTCCAAACAAGGTCTTTCTTGATGCTATCCATATATTTTGGATGTTTTAAATTATATATTAACTCGTATTTTCGGACACTTTCAATAAGTTTTTCGTCTTCCATTTTAATTATTATGATGTGACTCACAGAACTGATGCTATTAGACTGACAAGAGCGCAAGTGAAAAATGGCAACGCGTTGCAACGAGTTTAGAACGGTCATCATACGCGGTTGTAACCCGTGTCGCCGCCGGCGAGCAGCGGTCTGACAACGTCGCGTGCCGGGCAAGGAGCGCGTCCGGACCGGCAAAATATTCCCTCCGACAATTCACGACGCTCCGTGCATGGCACGCTACGGTGATGGTCGGTGACGGAACGGTCTAGTGGGCATGGTCTCATACTTTTCCATACAAAGAATATTTTTTTGTCTGATACGTTCCTATTACGGTCATGGTATGATACGGTGTAGTGGGCAGAGACCTTAAGGCTGAATATTTGTACGAAGTATTGTTTTGTTTTAGTTTGTGAAATCCTTGCCAAGTTTGTAATGGTACCACAGCTGATTTAGTTGGGTACGAGACATTGTGACAATATTTGGTTTCCACAACGGCTAGTGGGAAAAACTATTACCTACAAATATCGGATACGTCAAAAACAAGAAAGAATGGGCTTGTGTAAATGCTTCTATAAATCCTTCTAGGGAGGCCATTTGCAACGTTAAAAGATGGCGGATGTGTAATTTGTTTTAGTTTTATTTTTTTGTGTATTTAGGTGTTCAAAGTTCTTTTCTGATAGTGATTTGTACTTTTTATGCCATTGTGTTGCACAGTGATTGAAAACTTGTGACTTATTTCGCGTATCTGGCATCTTTCTTCTCGTTACAAGTGGACTCGAAGTGGTACATAGGTTAAAACTATCTTGACCTCTGTCCTACAAACTACCGAACAACGTTGCCCCCAATCTTCCCAGAGAAGATTGGATTGTATTTTATTGCTATATTGATTTATACTTATATACACTTGACACTGGCGAAATCATTAATTCGTGGAAACGCCATAGCCCGGCGGTAGTAGCTGTTGAAGTCGCCGCGGGGCAAAAAAAAAAAAAAAAAAAAAATCCTTCTAATTGACAACTAAAATACAGAGAAATGTTCAGTTTTTAATCGGATGGATTATCTTTCATAGTCATTTGCGATGAATTTTGTAAATTGGAAGTGTATGGTTTTCCGCGCGGACGGAGTCGCGGGCAGCAGTTCGTTTATAAATAAAGAAATAACATAACAGCTTTTTTGGGTTTTACTTTTACGTTCGTTTTTTTGCACGTCTCCTTGTCAATTCAGTTTATTGATAATACCTACCTGTTTTGCTGTCCAACTATTTTTTGCGCTTGTTTTGGAAGGTTGCGGTTGTTATTATGTTATTAACGATGTTTATTACTAAATTAAATAGACATTATGTACGATGTAATCTTTTAATATTTTCAATAGTTTTCATTATTGGCTTTGACAAAACCCACGCACTGCACCAAGTTGGTCTATATCTTAATTTATATATTAGAGGACAATCTCACATAAATGGAGTGGAGCTTCTCCTTTACTTAGCTCTATGATTTGATTACAATATGGCTCCTAGACAAAGATAAACATACTTAGGTATATAAAGAAATTCACACTTAAATACGTAGAAAACAACTAAGGCCCGTATTAATAAACTCATCTTGGCTGAGATACGTCAAAGTAAACGTCAAACCATAGGACACTGTCATTTTTGACACATCTCAAGACGACCATTAGAGTTGAGATTAGTTTATTAATACGGGCCTTAGATTCATGAACAAGTACCTGTGCTCATCCCACTAATTTTCCTTTACCAGGTATCAAACCCTGGATTCCTTGTTTCGTAGGCAGGGTCAACAAGACAACCGCGTCTTCATTTTTAATAACTACACATACATACATACGAATAAATAAATACCTTCACGCCTGTAATAAACAGAGTGAGGTAGGCAAGAGCTACAGAATTACTCACAACTCTAAAAACTTGTTGATAATTCTGTAACCACATCATGCACAATAAGGCTAAGATGTTTACCAGCGTAGATATTAGTGACGGGTTGCAAGCCCAACGCCTAACAGTACAACAAGCCTTTATTCCCTTATTCGCCTCTTACTTCACGGGAAGACATGGAATGGCACTATTCTAACCCGGCAACCACACGGGGCTAACTATTAACTATTGTGGTATTAATTACCACAGGATCTAAAATATAATTATTTACGCAGTCTCGGATGTTGTTCTCGCAGAATTTTCCAGGCATTATGGTTTCTATGTTTCCTCTTATATAATCGCATGGTAATTTATGGAGCGTGCTATTTGATGACTGGCACGTGCCTATCATTGGTTAAACAATTCCTCATTGTTTGTGCCTGGATCGCTCGTAATTCTACAGCCATTATCGTGCTTATTCGAGTTAATATATAAGGCTGGCTATAGCCGTTAAGTGATCATAATTGGTCGGATTGACTTGCGCAAATTGATTGTTTCTTGTTTTTGTGGGGGAATATTATAAGATTTATGGTAACATCTAGGATTACTGAGGTATACAGAAATAGCGAGCGGGATCGCGCGTAGGCAGGTCTAAACATAGCTTGGTAGGACCCTAAGAGGGGCATAAAAGGGAGCTTATCCAACCAATGGGAGTAAACACAGATATTTGCACGATGCTAACACGTTCTCAGGTTTAGTTGTTTTTTTTATTCAATGAAGCTTGTAAGTGGGATTTGAGATCCATAGACATTTGAATTCCCAAGACTGCAATCCTAAGACCGCTATGGCTTTGCTAACCCTGAGGACTAAGACGGAATGCCTCTGTGCTCGTAATTTCACCGGTTCTTTATCCTTCTGGTGGAACAATGCGAATGCGGTTGCTTGGTGGTAGGTTATAGGATAATGAGGTGGTACCGATACTAGCGATCCCGACGGACCTTGAAGAAGGTCCTACCACCGCTAAAGCTGCAGTTCACTTGCCTTTACTACGTTAGAGCTAATCTATAAAAGGCAAACCTGACTTATACATACATACATACATACCTTCACTCCTGTCTCCCAATAGGGTAGGCAGAGATTATGGAACGCCAGGTGCACCGATCTAAACACAATTTTCGCTTCCTCTACATTCATCAATCTCTTCATGCACTGAACCTGAAACCTGACTCACTGACTTATATATCAACGCACAGCCGAAACTGCTGTACCAAGAAACTTGAAATTTGGTACAGGAGTACCTTTCATGATGTAAGTGAGCACTAAGAAAGGATTTTTGGAAATTCATCCTCTAACAGGTTCAAATAGGAGGAAGAGAAGGAAACTTATTCTAGTATGAGTATATACCACTACAGTAAGCGTAGCGAAGATGCAAACGATGCTGTCGAAACGTATGGAGTTGATATAAGCGGTCGACGTGATCTGTCATCAGTCATCAGCCTCATCAGCTTACGTCAATCTTAGCCAAACTTTGACTTTGCATCTTGACTAGGCCCCAGGCCTTTAGGCTTTATTGTTACAAACTAATCGAAAACGTTTTTTACCGGGAGAACTCTAGGTATATAATCAAACTGACTCAGTTTTATATAAAATATACGTTAATCCACATCTTATCTCTCATACTTATCCTATTCATTCCTTTTTATTCATTAAAAGTTTCCTTCCCTTTAATCCCCGATGTTCTAAACTCCGGCTTGTAATTAAAGTCTGCATTAACTCTAGCTATTCATCACACAAGGGCTCTATGGGACGACTTTTCCGTATGAATTTTCTTTAATTGGATTTCTTTTCTCTTTAATGTGTGAAAAAAATCGTTTATTCCTTCTGTTTTGCTGTTCCACCATTGGAATATCCCTCAATTCTTCAGTATTTTAAACTAGCATTTGCGTGCATCCCGCCCGTGCGGTTTATAAAGACTACTTTTCTATCAAAGTATTCGATCAGATAAGAGATTGAGGAAGTAAAGGGACGAAATGCTGTCGTTTAATTATTTTACTACATCTGTAGATATGCACCATCGAAAGGCTTGTTACATTTCGCAATGTTTCGCATGTAATGACTAATGACTATAACTTCGTTTTTTTCTTGTAATGACTTCTAAGATAAACGTTAATTGTAGTTTAGTCGTCTATTTGCTGGTGATAACATGTTTTGCACAATTGATAACGTTACTTTATTACTTTAAACGCGGTCTTCAATTACTGCAGTGACATTGAATTTTCGATTTAATTTCATAACATGTACATGGCATATTTAAATGTGAGAAAGCTGAACCTTGCTTTATTTGTTATAAGTTTGATAACCTAGGCCTTGAGATACGTTTTTTTTTATCACACTCGATCTTTCTTACACAATACAATGCAAACAAATACGAATACTTACACTTTATTGAGCTACACAAAAATTACTTTAAAATGTCAGTGCTGTAATGAATAAAGTATGTTTTTAGGGTTCCGTACAAAAATTAAATACGGAACGCTATCGGTCTCCCCTTTCTGCCCGTCTGTCACAGCCAATTTATTCCGAATCTACCGAACCAAATCAGGTAAAATTTGGTAGGATGGTGTAGAAGTTTTGCAAACCTTACTGTGTCATATATTAAATAAAAGGGCTCGTTATGAGTATCTTAAATATATTTTTGTTATTATTAATAGTTTTGATTTTATTCACGAAAGAAGGGGAAAATGAACAATTTTCCCCATGATCACCAAAAGTACAGAGCAAACATTTAAAAAAAAAAAAAAAAATATAGTTTATTTCTTGTACTTACAGGAACCTTATAAAAATTCTGTCAAAAAAAAATAAAAATAATACGTATGTACGGAACCCTCTCCACGCGAGTTCAACTCGCACTTGGCCGGTTTATTTAAATTCGCTGCGTGTATTTCTATTTACCCCGTTTTACGGTATGATTTGAGCAATATTAGACAATTTCAGAGTATGTCACGCGTATGCCGCGTACACGTAAGATTGGGGCGCAAACAATCTGAGAAATGTTTGTGTTTACGAGTATGTTGAGAATAAATAAACAAATTATATAATACTATCATTTGTCATTCCAAATATAATTTTAACAACTTATCAAGATCACACGTTCATGCGATGCGATACGTTAACTTATTATCAGCTTCAGCTTAATGTATGGTTTTCTAGGGCTTCGCTTGTCCGTCACCGGACTACATCTCATGAATCGTAATAGGTAGACAGTTTAAATTTTCAGAGTCTGTGTGTTTCTATTGCCAACACCAAATATAACAACACATAATTAAAATTAAATTAAACTCGTATACAAAAATGGTACGGAACCCTTCGTGTGCGAGTCGGACTCGCACTTGGCCGGCTTATTTAATGATGATGACGAAGTTTTTTTAGTCCTAACCACTAACTTTATACAATTATCATCAGTATTAACTTGTCTCCTTCTTGTTCCAGGGGTATTCAGTCCAGCGGCCGCATCGTACCGCCGCCCACCATGTTGCGCCCGGAGTCGCCCCTCGCTGATCACCGGAGCCTCCTGCCCCGCCGGCTGCTCCCCGTGAAGGCCCAGATCGCCCCCGCCGACAAGCGCAAGAACCGCCGCTCCCTCGAACTCAACCCCCCAACAGACCTCCCCACCTACGAATACCCCAAACTCCTCATATCCAAAACAACAGACTCCCTGACCACAGAATGCCCGCGCAAAATCATCAAGCAAGACTCCGCGGACAGTCTCAAAAGATCCCTCCTGACCAAAGACGACAAGAAACCCGTCGTCAAAGAGAAAAAGGTCGATAAGCAGGATTCTACGGAAAGTCTCAAAAAAGCTTTCTTATTCCGACAGGAGTCCAATGAGAGTGCTAAAAGGAGGGATTCTGATCCGAAACGGGTGAAGCAAGATGAGGTCAAAAGACCTGTGGAGGGAAACAAGGAGTGTAGTAAGAAGGCGTTGTTGGAGACAGATAATTTTGAAGAGACATGCAAGAGACTGTACGACAGGAGGACAGGGAGCGCCCGCCCGAGTCTGCCTCCGGTGGCAGAGAAAGCGCTGGAGGCACCGGAATCTCCTAATAGGAGTCCCTTGACTCCAGGAGTAGCAGCTATAGCCGAAGGTGTGGTTCGATGGGGGAGTGGTCTACTGTCTCCTAAAGAGGAGCCCAGACTGAAGACAGCTAGGAGTTGGTACGGATATGGAACTCTGCCCACCGATAGCGAAAAGGTAAGTCTCAACGATGCTCTTGATAAGATTGTCTATCTGTATGATAATCACGCACGCAATGACAGTGCCATTATCTTTTGTTTCGTGCGCACAATAGCTATTATGTGTAAAAAAGTAAAAAGTGAAATTCGTCTTGCTGGTGCAAACATAATTTCACTGCTATCAATGTTATCTGATGTAACCTAGGCGTAGCAAACATGTGAAATTACCTTTTAATTACCCGTGGAGGAGGTTTTATGCTGCTTTAGACAATTACTTTTACTTTTCTCTTTTACTTCGTCTAGATATTATAATGTTGGTTCGACTAGTAATCATTTATAATACTTTTAAAAGTCTTATGATTTAGAAACTTTCTGCAAGTTTGTTTCTAGTTTTTTAATAAGTCTATAATTATTCGAGTCCGCTTCAGTAACATCTGTTATGATTCCATTACTTTTGCGAGCTACGCCGACTGGTACTTTGTAGCATTTAGAATTCAAGAACGCGACATCTGTGCCAACAGTCCGTATAAATAATGAATAACAACGTGTTTTCAAAACAGCATTGTTCTATACGCCGCAGCACACTTACATACGATTGTAACGTTTCTGGCGTCATTCGCTATTTTAAGACAATACTTTATAGACAAGCCTAGATACTAATTCGCTTAGCTTTTCTCATGTTCAAATGCTCCATAAACAGCATGACCATTGCAAAACAATAAGAAATACGTCATGTTCTTTATTGATTCAAAAATTACAGCAAACGGTTTACAGTTGCCGTGATGTATGCCATTACATTGCAAACATTGAGATGGCTTTCTAGAAAATCGATGCAAAAACCGTCCTCGGACGCTCTTAACGCTCCGCTTGCGCTTGCGTCCGCGTCTATGGAATCAGGAACTAAAGATTACGGATACGGAATGGACGTTCCAATTTCAATCTAATTAGGTTCCCAGCTGGTTTTTGTTGTCAAGGAAGCAACGGGAACTCATTCCGAGTCGAATCATCGTTGCGCTCGGACGCGTGCGCGCGAGTGGATTCTATTTTCAAAATGTGATAAATGTCCGTTGCAAAAGAGTGTGTGTATTGTACGAGTTGTTGTGCGCGTCATATTTGTTAATCAGTGCGGATTGGTTGATAGTGACAGTGACACATGACCCGGGATTATCTTATCTGTGGATTACGTAAATACTAATCGGCTTATCGATGCCGAATGAACGCAGAACGCGGGTAAGGTTATCAATGTTATCATTTCGATGCAATTGTGACTGTTCTTTATCGATTACTTCCACGTCGCTTGTTAAGTGGGTGAATCTTGTTACCCGTTGAGAGCTTCCTTTCCGCCCCGTTAACCTTTGGCTTGGCATCGTTTCCAACAAAGGATAACCGTTTTTTGTTTGTTTACGAATCAGGTTCATTGCTAATTGGTGTAGGTGCTGTAAACGTTTGTAAACATCTTTGTGTTTGTAGGGGTTTTATTTCTGGTTAGATTTTTAATTATATTTAGTTTTCAGCTACATCATCAAATTTTGACCGAATCGCCGCAAGTTAACTAGTGGTTAACAATGCATAGGTTCAAAATATTGTAGGTCCCCCTGTTACAGCGTCTTATGCTGGTTTCCCACATGGTACTGTTCTGTCTCGGCGTGTGCGTTCACACAGTAGCAGTACTACTTTGAAATCCGTAATTGGAACTTCGGATCGCCCCGTCACTTTCTTGCGAATAAGTTACGCGTTGAGAGCAAAAGGGATAGCAATACACGAAATTCGAATTACTGATTTCAAAGTAGCTAGGTTATCTCGTGGCAAGGGTGCTCTGTGGTCCTTATCCTCGTAAGGCCCCCTCCAATTTTGTTAGTTCAAAAAATAATCTTGTGTCAGTCAATGAAAGTCGAAAGTCACTTTGACAAATGATCTACATTTAGGACGTTGGGCTTTACGAGGATAGACAATGTGTACTGAGTAAAATTCTTACTATTGTTAATTTACTTGAAATGATGTAGATTGTCGCCTCTCTATGGATTAAAAACACGTAAAGTAAACAAGAGTGTAAATGAACAGTGTATGTAAGTAGTGTTCCATCTGATATTCTACGTTAATTTAGCTCCAGGGTTCGCGACCTGATGCGATTAGGGATCTGGGACGTCGTGTCTGAAGGGCGACTGAGTCGTACTAATTGGCACAATCGAGGAAAATCTCGATCTCTAAAAAAAAGAATGAAAATTGAAATACGAGTTGGGACTCCACACAAATTTCACTATGTATATAGGCTACACTTTAAAAACAGAATAATTATAAGTACTCGACTGTTTATCTCTGTCACACTGGCATCTGTCTGTATATTTGTCATACCAGAGAGAGTGGGAAAGCGAAAGACAGCCGCGTACTATGAATACTCCGTATTACTGTATCTAAATAATGACAAAAACACGTGATATAGTTCGTCAGCTAATAGACGCAGAGCATTTATACATCTAAGCTGGACAAGACTGCACCGAGCAAACGCCGAGCGTCCAGTGGCGCCCTCATTACTATTATTGTGTTTTCTAATTAACTAAAGAATTCCCTTGAAATCAGACGGTACGTTTTTGTAGTGCAAGTAAAAACACAATTTATAAAATACGAAACAAACTTTAATAACAATTACCCTTTAAGTAGTCAGCTTAACGGGAAAAGGTGGCCACTTTTTTTCGTTAAGTTGATAGCTCGAAAGTGAATTGTTATTAAACTATGTGATACGAGGGCTGCTACTTATGTAACCGGAATAGAAAAAATAAACAAACGTACATGGCTAAATATGGTTTTATTGTTTTTCGAAGTATTCTCCGTGATAATCGATGCACTTTTGCATACGTTGAAACCAATTTATAAAGCACTTTTTCCACTCTGACTGAGGTATCTCCAAAACGTGCTGTTTGAACGCGTCGACGGCATCTTCACGGGTCGAAAATCGTTGACCACGTAATTTATTCTTTACATTTGGAAATAAATATAAATCATTGGGCGCCAAATCAGGGCTGTAAGGTGGATGACCCGTTAATTCTATATTTTGACCTTCCAAAAATCGAGTCGTTCCGCGTGATGTATGACAGCTGGCGTTATCATGGTGCAGAATGATTCTCCGTCGCTGGTTGTTTTTCCGTATTTCTTCAGATACTTCCGGCAAACAAATGGTCGTGTACCACTCCAAATTAACCGTTTTACGATTCTCTAGGGGCACTGTAGCCACATGGCCATTAATACCAAAAAAGCAGGCCACCATTTGCTTCAAGGTGCTTTTTGCACGAGTTACTTTCGTAGGGTTCGGCTCATTTTGAAACACCCACACCGTTGATTGTTGTTTAGTTTCGGGATCATACGCATAGATCCAGGATTCGTCACCTGTGTAGATATTATAAACAGCTTTTGAGTCACCACGGTTATATTTTTTCAACATTTCCTTGCACCATTCGACGCGAGCCTCTTTTTGATCCTTAGTTAAGTTGTGCGGGATCCAACGCGAACAAATTTTTTTCACAGCTAAATGTTCATGTAATATCTTATTAATGCTCGTCATACATATGCCTATAGTCGCCTCTATCTCGCGAAACGTAACATGACGGTCATGCATTATAAGTTTTCGCACAGCTTCAATATTTTGTGGTACAACGACCGATTTCGGGCGACCATCCTTAACTTCGTCCCTGAGCATACTACGTCCACGATTGAACTCACTATACCAGTGATACACAGTAGTTTTGGATGGAGCTTCATCACCAAAAGTCGAAGTTAGTTGATCTATGCACTGTTGTTGCGTTAAACCACGCCGAAAATCGTAATAAATCATAGCACGAATATTTTCACGAGTGAGTTCCATTCTTGCAGCGAGATTAAAATTTAAACCCGCCAAAAACAAAAGACTAGCGTACATAAGAAAAAAAATATATAGCGGCCAGTATTAAAAAAAGTTCAAATTTTACCATGAAGGTCAGATATAGCGTTTAAAAATGTTGGAATCCCGGATTCCGGTTACCTAAGTAGCAGCCCTCGTATACTCTATAAGTTGTGTTTTCATTTGTAGTACAAAAACTTACCATCCAATTTCAAAAATACTTTAGTTTATTAGAAAACGCAATAAAAGTAATGAGGGCGCTACTGTACGTCCGGCGTACGGTCGGCGCAGTCTTAACAGTTTTGATTGGCTGCTTCTGAGCCACGTGCCTTGGTTTGTTTACATTTCGTTAAGAACCTTAACAAATGTAGTATAGCTGTTATAATTACATTACTAATACTTAATACCTCTATAATACACCACTTAAGTTTTAGAAACACGCCAAGGTCGGTCGACATTTGTTTTTTAGCGTTTTTTACACAGTAAAAAAAAACGTTTTTGTTTTAAGTTTACCTAGATTTGACATCTTGTTTTTAGTTGTAATTCGTGTTTTTTTTTTGGGTGTGATCGTTTGTTATTATCATTTTGTAGGTTAATTTTAAATATTTCCGTTATAGGTACAATTGGCATCAACTGTACCTATTAGTGATTGAAATGCAAACCGCAATGACGTTTCTGATTTACTTGCTATGTAATGAAGGAAACAATACGCATTATTAATATAATCAGTTCAATAAACTTGTTGACGAATTATATACAGGAAAACCTCATTCGGAATGAAAACAATGGATCCTAGCATTCATATTTATAACACACTTATAAGGAGTCTAAGGATGCCTTGGTCTTCGTAATACTAGTTTTAATATAGTTAAATTTATATAAGGAGAAGGAAAACAAGCAGTACGAAAACAGTGAAGGAGTTGACTCCTCGTAGTCGTCTCTTTTACCTCTGTGTCGTCACTCGACTGCAAGATAGAGACTCAACTTATCGCTGCGTAAATACAAAAGCGCCACAAAACAAAAACAGATATTATTATAGTTTGATTTAAACTTAAAGTATTTAGCGTTACGAATTTAAATGCAACACAAGCACATTTTGATTTGTGGCACTTTTGTATTTAAGCACGTTATGTAGTGTCAAACTTTCAAAGTATGGGTGGACAGGATCGTTGTGCTTAATGTAGACCTACCTTTGCAAAAAGTAGGTAATTAAGTTTATGTACCTACCCAAATGCTACAGGAAAAGCTGAAAGCGGTCTGTCTGGTGAATAGTATAGTATGGCGCATATTTATAATTTTTATATAGCCTATGACACTCGTACGTTCTTGAAGAATCATAATGACACCTCATTTCTTCACATTCTTTAGACTGTTAAACTCATAAACCTTCTTTTGGCTTTGCGCCGTTGTTGGGTAAAAGATGCTGATCTCGATCTCAAGGCATATTTTTTGAAATGGAAATTTAATACTGTGTTACGATATGTGTTTTAGAAAATTTGATTAGTCCTAGAGATCTACCCTCGTTTCGCTATGGTTTATCTGAGTTTTCTGTAACACCCGTACATAATCCTGAATTTATTATACATATAAACCTCCCCCTTGAGGCACACTCTATCTATTCATGAAAACCGCATCAAAATCCGTTGCATAGTTTGACACCTCTAAGCGATCTGTATGTACTATCAGCCCAATGGAACCCTGACCCACCATAAAACGGTGTCACAGTGACATTATAAAACAATTTGTTTGACACTTCTTATGACTTGAATCATAACGTCTCTGTGACACAGTTCTATGGTGGGTCAAGGTTCCAATGGTCTGATAGTACAAAGGGACAGACGGCAGGAAGCGACTTACTTTCGCTCATTGCCAAAATACCAGAATTTGAAAGTACCAGATTCTCAATATACTGGAATCTCAAAACTTTAAATTGAGTTATTGTTGTTGATCATCCTCACGAAATATTTCGAAGTTGGTATGTTAAAATAGTGGTATTTTTGGAGTGAGCGCTTTGTTTTATACTAAGTAGATGAGATACGTTAGACATAAAAAATATATATTTGACGTTCGCATCGCACTGACAGCTTCCTCTGGCTAAATTCCATGTGATATCGATTTCACTGTGGCTTAAGACCGCGCATCTGTGCACATCAGTATGCTGCGGATTCCTGGCCGGTAGCCAGTTGTTTTTATCGCGCGTGTTCAGGTGTCGGCGATTGTTTACCTTCTGCGTGAGTGGAATGCTGACTCGGGTTTGTGGAACTTGTTGTGGGCTGTTTATTACCTTAGTCCGTCAGTTTGCTATCGTCCGTCGGGTATAGAAATAAAGTAGAGTGATTCCCGGCTTTAGAAGTATCTCTGTTTGTTATTTCGCTTCGTTGATACGTTTATAGAAAAATGAAGTAAGTAAACGCGTCATTTTGAGCAAACTCAAACGCAAATATGTTGCGGTTTACATTTAGTTTATAATGGCACAGGAAAAATATGTATTTTAGGTTTGTACTTTTATTGTTCATTCATTATTCATTATTTATGGCTCAGTCTTTAAATACAGAGAAAATGAACTCGTGACGCATTTCGGCGGAATTGGGATTATTAATGTTATTCATAAACAAATAACTGGGAAATGAAGTATTCCCCGATTAGAACATGGCAGAAGCAAAGATGTTAAGGAAAATTATTTAAAGAATTCTGTAACACTACGATTGGTAGGTACAATCACATACCTAATTAAATTACATCGATGAGCCACTAGAAGCCCTGTCATAATGACAGCATCAATTCGTTGATTCAGAGTCCTTTGGCTTGATTGCCTTATATGCAAACTATAAGGCCTAAACTATAGGGCCTGGGTAGTGATTTTCTCAACAACGACGGTCGGACGGACGAACGAGTGAATGTCCAAGCGGCGAGTTTAAGTAGTCCCGTCAGTGCGAACACAACATATTTTAGCGCGTGCATTTTCAATTTAGCACCGTGGTTTTTGCCGATGGACCGCGCTAAAATGTGTTTTGTTCGATCTGAAGGGACTACTTAAACTCGCCGCTGCGATTTCGCTCGTTCGTCCGACCGTCCGTTGTTTTTGAGAGAATAACACCCCTGGTAGGTTTCTCTTAATTCATTCTTGAACTTGACGCACCAAATATTAACAGGCGAGTTAAAGTTGTACCGTCACAGCATAACACATTTAGGGACGTGCATTCTCAGCTGACCCGATTTACCCGTCGGACTTTGCACACCTTAGTACCCTTACCATGAGTTAAAATTACCATACTCGCTAGCGAGTCGAAGCTCTGTCCCTCGCAGACCTTGCAAGTATTCTTATAGAGTGCAAGGGACAGAGCATTCGACTCGCTAGTGAGTACGTTAATTTTAACTCATGGTAAGGGTACTGATCTACTTTCCGACCATCTAATCTTAACCAGATTGTCGGTCCACCTCTTAGAAACCATGCTCTTGGGTGGCATATACTATTGCAACATTGCGACCTTTTCCGCCCGCTGTTTATCATAGCAACACGTACTAACTTACAACAATGTTTTCCCTATGAAAATATCAGTTATTTCTCCGTTTACAGTCGTTTGCCGTTAACGGTTTAGGTAACTATTGCACTTTACGACGCCTGCGCAACTTATTTTTAACACCGATTCGAGACGGGCGTTACTGCGTGACACATTTACCGTGTATGAGTGAGTATTCATACTAACTTAATGTTAGAGTAACGAGAAGTTAGACACACTTTAAGGTAACACATTATTTTCAGATATACAAATTATGTTTGCTCATCATCATCATCATGTCAGCCGAAAGACGTCCACTGCTGGACATAGGCCTCCCCCAAGGCTCTCCACTCAGACCGTTCTTGTGCTTTTCGCATCCACTGCGTTCTCGCGATCTTCACAAGGTCGTCACTCCATCTTGTTGGAGGCCTACCTACAGCTCGTCTCCCGATCCGCGGACGCCACTCAAGAACCTTCTGACCCCATCGGCCGTCAGTCCTGCGAGCAATGTTCAGTGGCAGTGGGCGGGCACTGCCACTTAAGTTTAGCTATTCTTCGGGCTATGTCGGTTACCTTAGTTCTACTGCGGATATCATCATTTCTGATTCTATCACGCAGAGAAACCCCGAGCATAGCCCTCTCCATAGCCCTCTGAGTGAGTTTGAGCTTTGAGCACTTTGGGGTAACACATTATTTTCAGATATATTGGCAGCTACATCTTTTGCTCTGCTCGGGTCTGTTCTAAAGACATTTTTTGTAGTAAAGTGCGAGAAGCGCTTCTCCGTAAACTGTCACATATATATCGACATACGTTTGCAGCTCTGCTTAATTTGTTTGATGACAAATTAAAGAGCTCCAGTGGCCTATTTTCAGCGTAATTAAGTGTTGATTACAGCCCACCTACACCATTACACGCCGACTGTCTTATATATTATGCGTTATTAATTATTAACTGCGCAAGGACAGTTATTATTTTATTAGGTACGTTATCGCTTCTTCGAACGGCTTAATCAAATACAGTTGTATTATTTATCTCTTTTGGGTTGGGGGAAGGATGTAACTATTTTTAATTGTAGATTACAACGTCATTGTATCAGTTGAACTCGTCCACGCTGAACATATGCCTTCTCCATATGCCTATACCATGATTGGCTCTGAGCTTATCGCATCCATCTGGTTTTCCGCGGCAGATAGATAGATCATTAGATGACATACTGAGTATGAAAACATGCCTGTGAAACATTAGCGTATTGGCTTTCTTTTGATGCATTTAAGCAATGACTTTGCGTAAGCATCGAATGTTGAAAAGGTTTTTCTTAATCTCCGTATTGTAGGTGTCTTTGTGTATGCTTTTTGTGTTAGACAGCGTGTTACTAAAGCCTTTTTATGTTAAGTTCAATGTACATTAGAGTTAGTAAAAGAACAATATACTGTAGTAAAAATAATAACTGAGGTAGGTAAAGTTGTACCCCAGTTATGAACAAAGGGGTCGGGGAGGTTTGTTTCGGTAATAGAAAACCTTTGAAGGAAAAAGTAGGGCAAATTATTTTTGCCACCCCGCTTGGATATTTCAGGACGGTTCTTTTCGGAATAAGGTTGTGAAAACAAAGGTTTTGTGGAGTATTGAAGCAAAAATTAGTATACATTTATTCATTAGTGCCTTTGGTACCTTTATCTAGTAAAAGAAGCAACCTTTTTGTACCTGTTCTGTACCTTTTTTCGAAGTGTATTCCCGTGACTGGATTTTAATGGGTGATTTAGTTGATAGCTAATTTTACGTTTTGTTTGCTCGTTTAGGGTTTGATAGAAATCGGTTGGACCGTTCGATGCTCTGAAAGAACTGGTGTTTTTTATTATGCATATTCAGTGGTTCGATGGCCGTATAACGCCGCGTATAAACGCAAGTACTCGGATGTTATAAAGAGGTCAGTGCTCTTTTCAGTATCTACCTAATCTCCAGGTTTTCCTTTGAATGCAATCGCTAAATGACGCGTCGTGTGACCCGTTTAAGAAACCAAAACATTGCGAAAGCTGAACGTTTCTCAATAATGTTCCCAGTACTGCTCCAATTGAATTTCAACCGAAAGTAAATTCGATTCGACGCTTTGCAGCTCGAATTACAAAGCGATCTTAGGTTCGTCGTTATTTGAAATCGTAAAAATTATCAGCCTTATTATTTACCTAAGGTGATAGCGATCGATATCGTTGATCATTTGTCATTGTATAAGATCGATCCGTTTGATGTGTTATTAAGTTTTATTGTTGCACGGTTGCACGCCAAATTTGCATCAAAATCTGCAATATATTGTCACGGTAAAAACGGGTCACTTTTCACTTTACCGACTAGGATTATGTGCATTGAATAATAGAATGATCTTAGTTTTGTATTTCATCTCATAAGATTCGTTGTTCCGTTTTTTTTAACAGGATCGTTTCTGGCCATTTATTTCGATTACTGTCACTCAAGTATCAGAGGGACCTTGAATGTGTTTGTCCTACTTCAAATTACTCGGGTACGGGATTTTCGACATCAAGGCCTTTATAATATAGGGAACGAAGAAAAGGTCAACATAGGGAAAACAATCCTAGTAAACAGTTTTCCATCGGATACATTGACACTTTGAATGTAGGTCGAGTACTCGTGGCTATCTTTTCGATTTTGTTACGTTCTTGTAGTTTTTAACATAATTTGATACATTATTATTAAAGTAGATGATGCTATGGTATCGCCTTCACAGTTTGTTCGCGTAGCTGAGTTGGTTTTCATCGTACAGTGTGTTAATCATTTTAATTTGTAATTGAAATGTTATGTCGTCAATTATGTCGTGTAATTAAATCACAGTCGTATCGGATACCCTTGAGAAAACGCTGCAGTGAGTGGACGGGCCACAACAAATGTAACTTCTGTCAAATTAAAAAAACAAGTCAGTATCTGGTTATCAAGACCAAACTAATGATTAGGTACTAAAATGTTGGGTCTTCGTTAAGTATAACGGAGATGTCGGAGATCCAGACGCCAAGTTCCGACTCCATTGCCAGATGAGCTCTAAGATATTATACCATAATATTGCATTGCTATCGCGTTTGCATATATGGTCCAAAGGGGTTTGGGTAAAAGTGTTGTCATTTGTAAAAGTCATAGGTACATTTTAAAGGCAAACGGCCATTACAAAAAGTGGTATATTATGATAGAATAGTTCAAAATAAACATGTTTTGTTATGTAATGTAATACTCTTAAGTGCATCGGTGCCGAGATTTAACATTCTTACCTGGGCGTACTTTTAGTATCAAAAACTGAACACTGAAAAATCTTAAATCTTAAATATCTCGGCTTCGATATTATTAAACGCCATAAATTATATATATCTATGTGTATTTCGACGTCCTCTAAATATCGTATGTGGCCGCTGAAAAAAAAAAGACACTATTCTTCAAACAAATTTACCCAATGCCCTTTGAGCCTATTTCATTAACGGATTCAAAATTGACTTGCAAATTTTAAAGCGAACAACGTACATAACATGGCAAGTTAAAGTTTGTTGAAATATCTATCAGATCAGGCCTCTTCGTTATTCCTCAACTCTGGTCAAATCACTACATATTATAAAACAAAGTCGCTTCCCGCTGTCTGTCCCTATGTATGCTTAGATCTTTAAAACTACGCAACGGATTTTGATGCGGTTCTTTTTAATATATAGAGTGATTCAAGAGGAAGGTTTTTATGTATAATAAACTTAGTTTTACGTACGGGTATTACAGAAAACTCACATAAACCGAAGCGAAGCGAGGGCGGGTCGCTAGTAAAACAATAAGAGCAAACCATAAATAAATGTAGAGTTTCCAAAGAAGTTCAGGGGGGTTATTAAGACATAGTTATAAAATTCTGTTTACGCTGAGAGAAAAGGACAGAGCTATATAACTGCCATAGCTCTGTCCCTTACGCTCACCGTAAAATGAACTGCATAGTTATGTCATAATAACCCCCCAGGACTTTGTTAGGAGTTATTGATAGTTTGAAACTTGGCGGCGTCTAAACTAACCCGGTTATCTAAACTTCCGTTTGTAAACTATTCAAATCTGAATATTAAGAGAGTTGACAACAGTTTTTTTTTTGTAAAGGTTTTCTGATAAAAGTCATGCTTGGTTTGGTTTAAAAGCTTTCCAATTTTTTTTTGTTTTTATTTACTGGAAAAAAAACATTAAATATAATCAGTGTTTGTTACGCCCGCTTTGGACTAGTGGTCGGAATGACGTCAGTTGGTTTGTAGCCGCGTTTTCTATTTTTAAATCTAGCTCTAGCTGTGACGCCTGTGACGTAGTGTTTAAGCTCGCCATTAGCAGTTTTTTTTAAATAATAAAAAAATAATGTATAAAACAGTTTGATTCTAGGATAAAACTCTATCCTACTATTCCTATTGCCAATTATTCATAATTTTACTTGGTCACGTCTTGCCATTTTGATAACTTTCGATTTACATTTGACAGTTCGTTGTTATAGTTATATTGGTGTACGATTTAACTTTCACCTCACTGTCGCGTCATGAACAATGTATGGCGAAAGTGATTCATAAAGAAGATACTTATTGTTAGTTAAAGTGCATACAAAATAACTTGACCATCACATTATGTTGATGATTATCTTATCTTATCTTACAGATGGGCCCTTTCGGATACACTTCGACCCTTTAGGATCTTTTGTGCAATTACCCTCTTACACACTCAGTTGTTCGAACGTGCAGGTTTCCTCACGATGTTTTTCCTTCACCGTAAGAGCGTCGGGTAATGTACTTAAATTAGAAAAACTCATTGGTACATGGTGACCGCGGGGGTTCGAACTCGGTACCTTACGATCACGAGTCGACCTCCTAAGCCGCTAGACCACCGACGCTCTCATGTTGATGATAGAATTTATCTCGATTTTCTCTCTCGCCATTAAATAATTAACAGAAAATACAAATACGACAACTTGTAACTTATTAGCAGTGATGGGAATAGGTAGTGCAATTTCGGGTGAATGACCTAATAAAAAAAAAAAAAAAAAATAATAATAATAATAATAATAATATGGATTAGACCCGGGATTCCGGGATTCGTATTTTTATAAATAATAAGATTAAAAAAGGTTTCTTGTTTGCAAGAATGTCAAAATTATAGTGTCTACATAATTTCGTCAATACCAACTTTGTACTAGCAGTATAATAATTGTCAAATTTATAAATAAATAACTTTTTTGAGCTTACTGTGGGGCTAGGTCAATTTGTGTAATGTCCCCTGATATTTATTTTAAACCAATCACAAACTTTAAAACTTTTCAAAGTGAAAATCCGGGATTGCAAGTTATATCCATACTAAGCTTACGCACCGAAATCCCGTGAAATTGCACTACCTATTCCGATCACTGCTTATTAGCGACCAGCACTTCCTTGAAAACATATCTAACCGTTGGTGAAAACCGCATGAAATCCGCTCAGTAGTTTTTAAGATTATCGCGAACCTACAGACAGACAGACGCGGGTACTTTGTTTTATAATATGTAGTGATCAGTCGTTTGCGTCCGGCAAAATTTACCCATGGGGAAATCTGTAAATGGGAAAAGAAGACGAATAAATGCATGAGGTAAAATTAATTAATGGGGAAAAACGCGATTGTAAAATATGGTCTTGGTAAAAATTACCTAACGAGTTATCAATCTTGTTTTTTTTTATAAAACACGAAGTTCAAACTTTAGTTTACATATTAATCATTTAACCATTATATTAATAATTTTTGAAAGTTTTTTATTGTATGAGAAACGTGCCTAAATACTTTGAATGCCATTGACGCATACGGTGCGTCACTAATCCCCACGTATGATGGTTATTTTTATCAAGTACTAGCGACCCGCCCTCGCTTCGCTTCGGTTTATGTGAGTATGGTACATAGCCTATAGCCTTCCTCGATAAATGGGCTATCTAACACTGAAATATTTTTTCAAATCGGACCAGTCGTTCCTGAGATTAGCGCGTTCAAGCAAACAAACAAACTCTTCAGCTTTATAATATTAGTATAGATGGGTTTGCGTTTATCCTCAATCTCACCTGATGTGAAGTGACGGCTAGGTCGAGGGTGATACACGCTTAAAAGCCTAAGCTTAGGTAGTTATGATATGATGCTTAATACTGTCGTTGATACTTTAGAACGACGAACTACAAGAAACGTGCTAACTATAGCACGACATTGACTATACTTCCGAGACAGCATAATAAAAACTCTTTTCTCTGACACTGAAACCGAAAATCTTATTAGTATCCGAATTAAACCTAACAATGTCACGTTCAAGAAAAAAAAGAAAATACTTCTGTATTTTATATAACCCAGGGCAGTCGGCCAAGCGTTCACGTAATGTTTGCGGATATAGCGCCTCTTCCATACGTGTGTCAATGCCAACAGCCGACCGGAGGAAAAAGGTAGTATGCGCATATGGAGTCTCTATGCGCATTCTACTTTTTTATCCTAAGCTTCATACTGTTTACTACTTTTTATTCGGGCGACATCCATAGAAAAAGCGACGTTCTTAGTCAAATCTTGTCTTTTTCTCTAGTTTTAACATCGATGCTAATCAGATCGTTGTATAATGCAGAATAAAGTTCGTTTGCTTTTATTTCATGCAAAAAACGAGGTTTGTTTGTGATAAATCTGGTTTGTCAGCTACGTTCAGTGAATATCTTGATTTTACAAGGCTAGCTAGCTGTGTTATTTGGAATAACAGTACCTGTCTACAGCCATCGTACAATCTATTATCCGCCAAAAGTTACGCCGTCTCTTTTTTCTGTCTATGCAAAAAAATAGTGTAGCCGTGCACTTAGTTAGCACACCTACCTGTGATGTTTCCACGTAAAATGCGTGTAACATGAACAACCAAACAAAAATGAAGAAATTACAAGATTCGTTTTTCTCATTCGACTACGGTACCATTAAATCGGAGTGATAGAAAAGTTCCCTAGTGTTCTAATACCATCGTTATAGCGATGGTAAGGCCGCGGCATAGCAATATGGATGCTGTTATAAATATTTACATGTACGTGTTTATGAGAGTGGCGGAAACTTTGCCAGCTTGCCGTTCATTATCAAGGCTGGAGGTTTTTGTGCGTGTGTCTTGTATGACAGATTCAAGATATGGTACCGTGGTAACCAAAAAAGAAAAAGTAAATGCTGATTTACTTTGAGCTGCTATAATTGGCATTGACACTACTTTAATAATCATCAAGAATGTATGTTGGCTCAGTTCGTGTTTATATTGCTTACTCAGAAAACTCAGCGATGGGTGCTGAAGCAAACTGAGAGGGAAAGTACGAGTTAATACTAACTTATCCGAGAAAATACGATGTTCTTGGTTTATTATTTAGAAAAGTTTTTGGGAAAATGCGGCACACATACATCGTCCGGTATCTCGTCCCATATTTTAACTAAACGGTCCGTTGTTTATCAGTAGTCTTAACTCAACTAATTGTTAAAATTCGAAAAAGGAATAGAAAATTTAATTTTTCTTGAGATTTAACTATTAGTTACGATTTTTAACGATTAGTTAGGTCAACTATTGATCGAACTACAGACCCTAAGTTCTCCCAAGTTTACTGAACAGCGTCGCTATTGCGTAACGCACTCGCAACCTCAAAACGGAACAATTGTTTTTATTTTGTATGGAGACAAGCATTCGATATTCAAAATGAAAACAATTGCGATTGCGAGTGCGTTAAGCAATAGCCCCTCAGGTAGCCCTATAGAGAGAAATCCAAAGGATTCAAATCGGGCGAAGCTGCTGGCCAAGTTGGTTAAATTGGTGCATCAACAGACCGGCGGGCCTATTGCCTAACGCACTCGCAATCGCAAGAAACTTCAAGGCGGAGCAATTGTTTTCATTTTGTATGCAGATAAATAAGCCTTCGATTTTCAAAATTAAAACGATTGCGAACAATAAGTCCTCTGAGTGCCTTAAGCCTTATTTTATAAGAACATATTTCTTTCAATAATTTTATGGTGAATTTATGATTCCAATAATATTACGGTGTTTAAGTTTCCTTAATATCTCGCATGGTATAGCTATTAACGAGCTCGCTTTTCGCATCCATTGTTGAAAAACGTAGAAAACAAATGATATGATAATCATGATATGTACGTAGCAACTCAAATTAATAGTATAGAGGCAACAGAGAAGTAGGTCTATAAAAAAATTGGTATTTTAATATAATAATACGTACATAGATAAGTGGGTCAAAATAATTCGCATTAAACGATATTTTACTCAGCATATAATTTCGTTTCCATTGACATAATAACATAAATACTTTGTTGATAGTAGTTAATTAAAACAAAACTTTTTGTTACGACCGGTTGTGTTAATTGTACGTCGTTAGTATATTTAATCACTTATAAATAATTATGAACCTTTTAAAGCGGATATAATTGGTAGGTATTTTGCCTCAACTACTTACCCAATTAAATGTTAGAAAATATAGGTTGTTGTTGTTCTGCGATTATGTCATTTTGCAACGAGCTGACTGGTGACATTAAAAATCACGTTTTAATAACCCCTTGGCTTGAAGTGGCTCTTTGAAATTGGGGATCCAACTACGCTGGTTAAGGTTGTTTGAGTTTAAAGGTCAGAGAAATGTGTAAAAAAAGTAAATTAGCAGTGCAATTGTTCCTAAATTTGAAAAAAAAACACATTGAGTAGTTTGTCTAGGTTCATATAGTACCTAGTTGTTGTAATAGAGAAAAGCATATCCTTAGAAGGCAAAGCAAAAAATTACCTTTTATATTTCCTTTCAAAGGAAACTATTATATGAAAAAACGTTTTGTGCTCGTAATACATAAAACCCCTATTCCTACTAAATATTAATGGCCATAATACGAATGGGAACGGACTATATCCAACCTTTTTGCACAATTTCTTATAAGTTTTCTATAGCGTAACGTCCTCGAAACCTTGTAGTTCTTGTACCAACGTTCCGCAAATAAATTGATACAGTTTTATTCCATCCATGTTTTCTCCCACTACTTTTTAACCAATAACGCTACTAAAGTCTATACTTTTTAGCATTTAAAAAAATGTAAACAAAACAACCACGTGATATAGTTCGTCAGCCAATAGAAGTAGACAGTGTTCTGCTTCTATTGGCTGACGTCAAAGTCGTCGTATGTCAATGTTAGATAAAACAGTTTTGATTGGCTGTTTAACAATGTCACGTGGTTTGGAATGTTTACATTTTTTTAAATACCTAAAAGTAGGTATAGACTTTAATATTATTATTAATGTTTTGCAGTTTGGCTTTTTGTTTTTAGTCACGCACAAACCGCTATACGGATTTGAATAGAATTCGGCACATAGATTTTTCCGTTAATTAGTACATACTGAATACTCACTCAGACTAAACAACGGAATCTTTATAAAGTGACTTTATTGTGCGTCTGTCATGAACTCATGACCCAAAACAGAATTGGCTTCGGCAAACGGCCTAAAACCTAAAATAGGTGTACTATTCAGTTATCTGCTGTAATCTGCACAAAGACTCGTCATTAGAATTTTGAATTTATCTATTCAGGCAGCGATAAAATTAGAGATATCGTCAACAAATAATTGCTTTAACCTATTAAAAATGTTACCTATGCCTCTGGGCTAACACTTAAAAATATATTTCCACCAAATTTCACAAGTTTTACACGAAGTCTCGAACCGTGAAGAGGTGAAGACGGAACAAACAAAATAAAAACACATTCGAAATTAATACCTATCAGTAAGAATGTAGATTGTACTTGCGATTTGCTTCCGAGGTTAGTTAGTTCTTAGTTCCGCTACGCGCCGGTTTTTAATGGAATCTGCAAATTTACATATATTTGAATTTCCTTCCGAGATCCAATAAGAAATGAGATTCGCAGAACTGAGGTAGGTAACTGGCTAGCATTGCTCTGCTAAGCGGGGCCGGTGGCGCCGGTAGCGTAGTGAAGTTACACACATTTTCTAGCTGATGGCATTGAATGTATTGGTACAGTGGTAGAATCGTAGAACCGATTGGAAAAAGTTTTCGTTTGGATATTCCAAGTAAATTTGCTTCTGTTATGTAATATTTTTATGTATAATATAGATTACTAGCGACCCGCCCTCGCAACGCTTCAATTTATGTGAGTTTTCTGTAGCACCGTACATAATCCAGAATTTATTATTCATTAAAAACCTTCCTTTCGAATCACTCTATCTATTTATGAAAACTGCATTAAAATGTGTTGGGTAGTTTGAAAGATTGAAACGTACATACAGAGGCGTCGGGAAGCGACTTTGTTTCATACTATGTCAAGATATTCATCATAGATGGCTTAGTGCTTATGCTGTTATTGTAGAAGTGTTCATGTGCCATTGCGAGTAAGAACACGAATTTCTTTCAATGCTTTCAAGAAAGGGAAAGGGAAAATGGAGACAAATTTTGTTATTTAACAGAAATATGGAAAACGTTAGAAACCAATATTGTTCAGGCATGTGTTGAATACCTGAACCTGGTAAAGCGCATCACACACTGAACTTTTTGAGTACGGTAGCTCTATTCACCTATCTCTATATGAACGACAATACACTGACGGCGTACGCAGGTTCTAACAAGAAACTCGACCCGCCTATGCTGCCATGCTAAGACAAATGGCGTATCTCAGACAAAACTGTAGCAAGTGCAATCTCATTACTAACGGAAAAGGATTGAGGAAAAGGAAAGAGTGTGACGTGTCGTAGTCTTTCGGCTGACATGATGATTATGATATATTTCTTGAACCACACATGAATTTGGTTCTTCATCAAAGAGGTGCTATTATACGCTGTCAATTTCTGCCAAGTTACAGGCAGCGAAGCACAGAGCAATGAGAATATGGCCTCTGGAGTTCATCCTGCAATGGGAGGAAACTGGAGCCGCTTGCTCTTTAAGGTCCTGTCATGATTTGGGAATTTTTCCGAGATGGTTGTCATAAAACTTACACTAGCAAAACATACAATCGATATCGATCACAGTTATTTATAGCATAAACAACAAGCACTAACGCGTGTCCATTAGACCCACGAGTGCGAGAGAGAATGTATTTGCATGAGTGGCGATCCCGACTGCAGCGACGCGACGGTAGCGCAGTTACCTGAAGGGCTTGGAATCAATACTTAGTAGGTATTTGTACAAGTAATAAACGGAAACGCGAAGTGGGGGGTGGGAAATTCTCTACGTTAGGTAACATGATGGTTACTACGCAGTAATTTTGAAACGTCGCATGCTCTATTTGTTTTACACGTTGTTCTTGTCTTGATCGGGAGAAAGATATGGTTTTTTTTTATGGCATAGAGAAGACAAACGAGCACACAGGCCACCTGATGGTAAGTGGAAACTGTGACCCATAGACATTCGCATTCACAAGACTGCAATGCAATCCTAAGACTGCAAATGCGTTGCCAACCTGAGGACTAAGATGGAATGCGTCTATTAAACTTCGGTTTTTAATATGTAGTGCCCGCAAAAAGCAGATACAAGAAGATGCCAAATCGGGAACTCACACTACTAATACTTTACATAATTACTATGGTATACTTATGGTAAATGTTATATAAGTTTTGGTGTCTCACTTCGGTTTATTAACAATCAATAATTTACATAAACTCACGCCTTTATTCCCAGAGTGGGGTAGGCCAAGCTACTGAATTACCAACAACTCTAAAAACTTGTTGATAATTCTGTAACCACATTTTACACACATAGGCTAAGATGTTTACCAGTGTATTAGTGACAGGTTGCAAGCCCATCGCCTAACAGTACTACAATAATTTGTTTCACGGATACTACAGTGCTTTCGATACATGAGAACGCGCCTTAGCCTACCTCTTTAATTTACAAACTCCTACTTAATCGTGTAACATTTCATCGAGCTGTGTGTCCTGACGTGGATAATTGACGCAAAACTCATTGGCAGCTTTGAAAGTAAAGTTCCGACCCAAATGACCAATATTTAAACCGTTTGACAAGTTTAAATGTGTCAATTATCCTGAAGAAGCTAACTATTATCGTCTCTAAATTACAAATAAATAAAACGGCTGGATAAGTAAAGGAAGTAGTCATGGAAGAAGGTTACTTGTTCGTGGTTTTGGAATTTGGTGATTTCGGATATGAGGCGTTTTGGGATAAATTGAGAAATCAGGTATTAGGCATTTCGCCAATATGTTAGAAAGTCGTTTTGAGATCCAGACGTATGGGTAACAGGGTATTATGAAATGAAGTCGCAATAGATCCTACTCGATTAGAGAGAGCGACAAACAAGTCGAAGGCCAACTTGTGTCAACTGCCCTTTAAAAACGCTGACTACTGCAAAGGGGCACCCGGACAAAGGGTTAGAGTAATCAGACGAAGCTTCTGGGTGGGTTGTACTTATAAATATACATATGTTTCCCACAGCAGTTACATGTCACCTATTGAAATTCTATCGGCGCACTGGCCAGTTGCGACTGTTTGTTTGCAATCAAACTCGATTCAAATCGAATACAGATGAGCTGATTGGACGTAATGACGCCGCAACGTGTAAACAACCAGTTGGGAGGCTTTAGAATGTTTTTTTTATAAATTATTGGTTGTTATGTAGCTTTATTAGAAAGTTCGAGATGTTATTGAGAAGCGTATTGCGCTGTATTGTTAAAGGTTATACCTAACACATTGAGTAAAAACAGCATCAAGTTTAAATGACCACTAGTGAGCCTTATTGTAAGTAGACAGGATTCACAATTGGTCCATTGTGGACCCATTTGTGATGAGGTTTTTTTGTAATGACAAGTTTTGCGAAGAATTTTTCATTTCGAATGTTCTAGGTTCGGACACAAGTAAACGGTAAAGTTTATCTGCACCATTAATATGAACTTCTGAAGCATTATACTTAGCCATACTTTTAAGAAAATACTGTAGAAAGATTAAAGAGTAAACATTATTTAAATGTTGCATGGCATGTATGGTATTTATAATACGAATTTTAAACATTATTTGTTATGCAAAGAAGTTTCTTAACATCTGATGTTATGAATGCATCTTGAAATATAACATGTCGAGTTTTAAATTAGATTCGTATAAACAAAAACAAAACTTCTGTTTATCCTAAGATTCTACTATTAGCATGTAATAACTCTACTATTTAATGTATAATGTATTTCGTTTCGATGTGAATCAAAATTTATTTATAAAACCCAATCCAAATAGGTCTATCCGTTTGGAAGCTACCATGCCACCTCCTAAGGCCCACCATACATACAATTTTAAATTGGCCAATGGAATATGACTATTGTAATTAAATTAAAGTAAATTTTCTTATTTGATCATGAGCGTAAAAATCAAAAGAACTTCCACTTTACTTCCTTTGTACTAGATCTTTATTTTCATTGCCCGTATTATGTACCTACTACCTATTTTTAGCACAAGAAATCTCAGGAGGATAGACAATTGCTTTTAAAAGTACTACTCAAGAACACAGATACACAAGTGAAATTTATAACGACCACCTTTTTATCGGTTGTTAAACAGCGATGGAAAGTAAGCAGACAATAGCAAGATTCCAAAATAGCGATCTATTTTGTAAGATTAGACAAGGCCAAGGCAGTTAGATTGTTTTTTTAAAGATCTATCGGTTTCTTATTCCACTTCTCAAGCAGCGGCAATGACACGACAGGGGTCAAAGCGGTCAATATCTTGCATATTGCAACATTTGATGTAATATTTGTACATCAGAGTCAAATTGGAGACTACAAAATTGCAGTATCATTTCGTGAGGCATGAGGTTGTATAGTCAAGGACACACACATGTGACATGACAGTTATCACACATGATGACGGCTCATATCGGTTACTCTACAGAATATGACATTCGCAAAAGATCATACTAGCAAAACATCATATACGCATAACATCTTACTAACAAAACACGATATTTGCAAAACATTATATTTACAAATAGTCGGGTTTTGTTATTAAATCATTAGGTAGGTTTTTTTTTTTTTTTTTTTATGGCATCGAGTAGACAAACGAGCACACAGGCCACCTGATGGTAAGTGGAAACTGTGACCCATAGACATTCGCAATCACAAGACTGCAATGCAATCCTAAGACTGCAAATGCGTTGCCAACCCTGAGGCTAAGATAGAATGCCTCTATGCTAGTCATTTCACCGGCTGTCTTATCCCCAAACCGGAACACAACAATGCGAACACTGCTGTTTGGCGGTAGGTTAATGGATAAGATGGTGGTAGCGATCCGGACGGACCCTGCACAAGGTCCTACCACCCGCAAAGCAAGGTTTAGGTTATGTTAGATTTATATCAGGCCCGGAGGGCCAAACTACCCAGAAATAGGATCGGCGGAGCTCCGTTGATACTATCTAATTCATGTCTTAATAATAGTTAAGTTTTGCTAATGTGATTTCTTGCTACTATGATGATTTGCGAATGTCATGTTTTGCGTATATGATGTTTTGCTTTTATGATATTTTTCAGAATATCATGTTTTGCGAATATGGTATCCAACGACGGAAGGGCTCAAATATTCAATAAATAATTATTGGGGACACTCACACAAATTGATTTAGTCCCAGAATAAGCTCTAGGTGTGTTCTATGGGTATATTAATTGTTTAACTCGTAATCTCTTAATTAGCTGCGCTTAATCCAAACACATGATTAATTCTTTAATCATCTGGTTAATTACTTGAAAAATTAACATCTACATTAAACATAAAGTGATTAAACAAAATCTCTGATTAAACAATAATCTTAATAAATGACTTTATTCAGGTTTGCAGATTATTATATAATCCGTTTGTTTTTCATATCGTTATCAAAAAAACTAGTCGTATGAAATCTTATATCTATACTGATAACAATGGTTGTGTATTCTGTTTATAAACAAGGAAAGTGCCTTATCTGGCGAATATATAGTTGTATAATTTCTCATATGTTACCGCATTGTGTTTGAGCTAGGATTTAATTAACTGCTTGAAACGTTTAGGTAATTGTTGCAATAAAACTTATTCCATACTTTGATAAGGGGTCTATATCGAATGGCATACAATTATTAGTCCTATCGTTGTGTCGCATAACGTCTTTTGTCCTAATAACGTGCGGTATACACTTTGTTCCGCATATTTTTGATTGTCCGAAATTGTTGCTCCTATTATCGTTTGTCCTAAATATTATTTTTCCTATCGTTTGATGTAGCTAAGATTCAACTGTCGAATGATTAATGTGCATAATTGTAATATTCCTAATATTTAATGTGCTAAAATTGTTTTGACTACATGTCATTTCGCTCGCTCGTTAGGGTCACAGTTCTACCTAACACTCCTCCTCGCTTCGCTCGTCGTCGTACCTAACCTAACCGAAATCTGACCTGTCTGAAGGTAGAATACGTAACGATTCTGACTTCACGCCTACCATAGTTTAGTTAAGGTACTGTAATTGTAGCCAGTTTAATAATAGGCAAAATAATTATTTGGACAATTCATGTCTGGAATATTATGCTTTAGGTAATTAGACTTTAGAGTTATCAATATTAGGACAAACTTGCTTTAGGACGTTAAATGAGTATGCGCCAAAATTATTAGGATAAACGAGTAGTATGCCATTCAACAGTATGCCAAACATTTTTAGGACAAAAAACGTTACGCGATACGACAGGCGCCTTTGATAAGGCATTGTGTATACTGGTTATCCATTTAGCATGGCATAAATTACCATACAACTAGGCCTTACTATTGTATAAACGGCTGATGGCTAAAACATTTGACATTGCAATCCGTAAAGGAACTCAAACTCACGACTGTAAGTCTAAAACAGCTCGACATGTTGGCCTAAGCCCGTATCAATAAACTCATCTTGGTTGAGATGCCCGTCACACGATACGTCAAAGTAAACGTCAAACCATAGAACACTGTCATATTTGACACATCCCGAGACGAGCGTGAGAGTTGAGATTAGTTTATTAATACGGGCCTTTAGTCTTGACTTTGACTCTCTTACATCTAGCAAAGATATATCGTTGCTTAAATACTAAAGTGCCTCAAATCAAAATGTGTTTGTGTTGCATTTTAATTCGGAATGCTATATACTTCAAGTTTTAAATCAAACTATGTCTGTTTTTGTTTTGAGGCGCTTTAGCATTTAAGGAGCGATATATTTTGAAAGACCAAGTCAATATTAGTATCTGTATGAGTCATTGCGACAATAACCAGTGATATCTAAGTGACTTTTGGCAAGCATACATCAAAATCACTTAGGCGGTGGCTCATACAGGAATAAATCAAGAGTTATGTGTTTGATTATGAACATACTGATTCGAGCAAGTGCAAATGACGTGGCGTATATTTTTCTCTACAGCCTCTTGAGTTTAGTTTACAGTTTCAATGCCAAGTTTTTTGTATTCTATCCAAAGTTGGTCTGATATAGAGATTGTTTTGATCAGGCTGTGTTTATCAAGTGCCGATGTGTGAAACTATAGTTCAAGGCCGAACACGTGTTGTTAGCAGCGCAGGCAGCAACGTGGGACGGGACCACGTGTGTTGTGTGTGAAAACCCATCATTTTATCGAATTACACATCATCGACGTGCGTGCATGACTCGATGTATGAATGTGGAAGAAGCGAAATAAATTTGTCAAGATCGTAGCAAGTGGAAAGAAGTGGTCTCTGCCTACCCCTCTGGGAAACAGGCGTGATTTAATGTATGTATGTATGTACACATCATCGATTGTATCATTTCATCGAACGCTATTTTCTGCTGGAACTATGATGCTGATGTTTTTAGGATATCTTAAATTTTATTTACGTAGGTTAGATTAGGTTAGACTTGGGACGACCAGAAAAAAACGTGCGACGAGAATTGCCTTACGATGAAATGTAATTTCTGCGAAATGCTACGTTTGTTGAAACGAAAAGTTGTACAGTCACCACCCGCGAATGTTACGCCACTTGCCACTCTTCTTAATTTAGCCGTGTACTACACTCGGGTAATATGTCAAGTCGGCTGTCAACCCAAAATGCATTACACGGTTAAATTAAGAAGAGTGGCAAGTGGCGTAACATTCGCGGGTGGTGACTGTACATAGAATGCATTGAACTCGGCACGTCAAAGGGCAGGCGCGGGGCGGTTGGAACGTGGACCCGTGCTACTTCTGGTGTTCCGAATTCAATAAGCGCAGACCAAGTTACTGTCTCCACTCCTGATACGCTTTTGGTGTGAAAAACATTAACCTACCGCCAAACAGCATTGTTCGCGTTGTTGTGTTCCGGTTTGGGGATAAGACAGCCGGTGAAATGACTAGCATAGAGGCATTCCATCTTAGTCCTCAGGGTTGGCAACGCATTTGCAGTCTTAGGATTGCATTGCAGTCTTGTGAATGTGAATGTCTATGGGTCACAGTTTCCACTTACCATCAGGCGGCCTGTGTGCTCGTTTGTCTTCTCTATGCCATAAAAAAAAAAAACTTCAAAATATCCTTAAAGCAGTGTACTCGGCTGTGTATCGCTGTCATAATAGCAGCTTCAGTATATTGGTTATGCCAAAGTGTGTGAAAGCGATAGACAGCTGAGTCCTATTCATACTCCGGTTTTACTGTACGATACACTGACGGTGAATATATGACGTTCAAATATGAAACAGTCAACTCTTGCATTTGTGTCTAATCCGAATCTCTTGGTCCGTGTCATAACTTCTGAGAACGTAAGATGTTTAACAGTAATTTTATAGTTAAAATCCGGAAGTTGTTAACGAGGCATTTGTTTATGCGTGCCTCACAAGAAGTGTTGACTTTAAACTCCTATAATTTATTTATTTAGGTGCCTAACTAAAATTAAACATCGCGGCTCCAAATAGCCAATCAAAACTGTTTAGGCGAGCGTGTCACTTTTCTGCTTCTATTGGCTGACGAACCACGTGGTATTTTTGTTTACATTCATTAAGTATCCAAGAGTATAAAGATCACTAACTATATTATAAGGTGTAGCTTTCTTTTTAAAAGCAAACGAGTAAAATTCGCTTGGATGTTAGTTTGTTAGTCCTAGTATTTGGCCAGATGATCTCACTATTTGCTTTGTTTGCTGGTTATTTGGGAAGTAAATAAGGAAAAATTCGAAAGTAATTTAGGAAAAATCGTGCAGGTTATTTAGTGAAGAAAGCTGTGTGCCTGTGTGATATAGGTGTGATATTACTTATTGTTACTATAGTCCCGTAATATGATACGATTCTCTTGAAATAATACTCGTCGTCGATGTGTTGTTATAAAGAAAAACTCATGATCCAAAGTATTAAAATAAGTACCCTGTCTTCTGCCCATCACGAAAACAATGTTAATTTTTATTACTGGGATACCAATGAAAGTCTAGTAAGTTATATTAAGTGTCCTATTATAGACGCAATTTTGTAAGGGTATGACGACGTAGTCCGTTAGTTAAATGGATTTTATGTTCCACCCACTCCATATCTAGTGGGATTGTATGTAAATATCGTCTTGACTAACAAATTAACGGCAGTATTACGAAACATGTTTCGACTAATTTGGGCGTGCTGTGCAGAGATTAGACAAGATGCCTAACGATAACCTCAATGTTTATGAAATTGTCATAGATAGTCAACTTACGAGATTCCTTTAAATTTTGTCATTTAATTTTGTCGATAGCGTTAGCATTATACATCTTGTGGGCTCCTCCTGCCCTGGTATTGTCGAAAGATTAACATGTAGTTAGTACGTTAGTTCAAGGTTAATCTGTTGGTGTTAATAGGCTTGTTCGAGTTTATAAATAGGTATACACTTTAGTAACTTGTCACTTTAATCGTTGTGACAATTCATATATGTCAGAATAAACATGATATTAAATAGACAAGGTACTAAAATGTAGTGAACTCGACTTTAAGCTAACCGATCATGGTGGGGACCTTTTGTAATGTCCACATGTGGCTGTTATGATGAGCTGTGACAGACTGGGGCTCTTGGTACGGTAGTATAGTTTAGTATTCATTGTTATTATTGTAGTGTAATTTTGTCTATGTCAACAATATTGCCGGCCGCAGGCCTAGCTTAATGGGCTGTGTGTAATATCCTCTCTCCACGATGACCCGTCATGGGCCAGCGTAAAGGACACATTTACAATATACTCGTACAGGTAGAGCGACATAATATTGTTCCCTTCTTCTATTCTTTTATTTCTTTGGTTGTTAGGCCATCTTTGAGAGAGTATAAGGAGCTATCAGAAAACCTCTATTCTGCATCGGGGTTCCTCATATAATTCTTTACAGAACCTATTCATCGTTTTAAGTATGCGTTGAACAAGACGCTTTTAATATGATACCACAGCACGAAACACACTGATGTTTTGTGATTTTATTAGCGTCGAGATTGAAAGCTTTATTACTCAATACTAAACTGGCTACTATTGTTTTTTTTTTTTGCTTGAAATGGAGTTCTCAATTACAAATGCAAGTAATAATAACAGGAATAGGAGTTTTTTTTTAAATGGTTGTGAATTCATGATTTATAGCGCGTTGACCGCGTAGATTTCGATTATCTTTACTCCCTTGGGAACTTTAAAATTTTCCGGGATAAAAAGTGGCCTATGTGTTCAATTCCGTCCAGCTGTTGCAGTGTGAAAGAGTGACAAACTATCACACAAACTATCGCCTTTATAATTTTGTATAATAATAAGGGGACCATCTCACACCAATTGACCTAGTCCCAAACTAAGCTCTAGGCTTGCACTGTGGGTACTAGACAACGATATAAATACTTATATACAGAAAAATATACTTAAATACATAGAAAACATCCATGACTCAGGAACAAATTAAATTAGTTAGGTATTAATAATATTTAGGGTTGGTATCGCATTTGCGGTCTTAGGATGCATGCAATCTTAAGATTGAAGTCTTGAAAATGCAAAAGTCTATGGGTCCCCGATCATACTTACCACCAGGTGGCCTGTGTGCTTGTTTGTCTTCTTCATTCCATAAAATAAATATGGAATCAATAGTTTTCTATCTCTACTGTCTATTCTTGGTGCCTAAGAACGGTCAAGAATGTTGGTTTCAGGCTTTGCTCACCTTGAAATGATGGGCAAGTGTATGTTAATGGTAATACACAATTTCCGAGTTTAAAAGTTACTTGTCGATATAATTAGACACGTAACGTTAAATATTATAATTTGGAGTCTTATTGCGATTTACGAGTGTGCTAACATGGTGACATCAATGTTTGTATTCAATTGTATTCAATGATTAGTGCCTGGGAGACCGAGCGCGGTTTGAAAACGAGTTTTTGCGAAGATGACAACTTGGCTGAGTTTTTGAGTTTTTGATATTTTTAGGGTTCCGTACGAAAATTAAAAAACAGATCCCTTATAGGATCACTAGTGCGTCTGTCTGTACGTGTGTCTGTCCAATCACAGCCAATTTGCTCCGAAACTACTGGACCGATTGAGTTGAAATTTGGTACATAATAATATGTAAATTGATAAAAAAAAAGGGTAATTTTCGGGGTCAAATTAGGTATTTTGAAAACAAAAGTTTTGCACCTTACTATGTCATATATCAAATGAAAGGGCTCGTTGTGAGGATCTCAAATATAATATGTATTTTTGTTATAATTGTAAAATAAATAGTTTTGATTTTATCCATGAAATAAGATGAATAATGACCAAAAGAATCATACTGCTACTCATTTATTCGTAACTAGCGACCTACCCTCGCTTCGCTTCGGTTAATATGAGCATGATATATAGCCTATAGCCTTCCTCGATAAATGGGCTATCTCACATAAAAATATTTTTTCAAATCGGACCAGTTCCTGAGATTAGCGTTCAAGCAAACAAACAAACTCTTCAGCTTTATAATAAAGACTGTACACGATAAAATCTGGCCATGCATGATCTGGTGTATCTTTGCGATGAATGCATATTTTCAAGCAGTTTTTTTTTAATATGTTGTATAATTATAATACTATATAATGAAATAAAATCGTATCATAATGTATGGGTATGTGTTAGTTTTCGCCAAATATATTCTATCATACCTTTCATCTCTTGTACAGCGTTTTTTGACAATATTCACTCACTTCCTGCTTCTACGCCACAACTGTATTTATATTGTTACAAGCAGTTTTACCCACATTAGAATGTCGTCTTACGAAAAAAATACTTTTTGAAACTCATTTCTATTTGTAGTAGTCAGGAAGACTTTTTACTCCAAGCACTGAAAGTTGTTTTTGTATGGGAGGCATTTATTTGTCAAAAAGTCAAATTCGCCAAAGTTAAAAAACCTCAGAACTATCTTAATCTGAATATAATTAGGAAAGTTTTAACTATTGTGGTAAGATAATTTAATAAGGTATAATTTGGCTTGTATAATTAATAATAATAAAATGTTTTAAAACGGAGAATTTGGTAAGACTGTCAGAAGATCGTGTACAAAAAAATAAAGGTACTGTGGATTATATAAGGGTCTAAGATACAGACGCTCTTACATTTTATTATGATTGTATTTTTATTATGTAGTTTCATAACCACTGAGTATTACAAAAAAGTGCTGCTTGAAAATTAGCATTCATTAAAAAAATACACCAGATCATGCATGGCCAGATTTTATCGTGTACAGTCTTTATTAGTATAGATATCAAGTGTTACTTGACAAGAGTTTCTGTGATATTATTATTGTAAAGGAGAATCGAAGTTGTTGTATCATGACGTGCAAATGAACTTCAACCGTAGGGTGGTAGACCACGTTTTTGGCCGACTGTACTTTGCGTTTATAATTTAAATATAACTATTAAATAGTTAATATACTATCATTCTATGACTTCGTAGCTCCCAAAGCTTTTTAAAGCAAGCTTAACAAAAATATGCAATCCCTACGTAATTTTGATATTTTGTAATGTGTCACAACGCAGTAGGTATATTGCAAAATACCAAAATAAAGTAGGGGAAATTTGAGCCTTGAATTTTTTTATGTTCGAGTTTTATCGGGGATGGCGTTTTGCGCCGTTTAAAGTAGGGTTCGTCATTATACCTATATTTAATAGACAACCCGGTAGAGTGTAGATAACCCTTTAAATTGTTATGCGGCTTCGTCTTTATAGTTCCCGGTTCTCGTTTGAGGACATAATGCTAAATGTTAAAGGCGCCCTATAATTCATTCGACAAGGTTGCAATTACAATGTTACTAAAGTAGGTATATGGGTACGATAAGCCTACATAATTTTTTTCTTGAAGTATCGCGTCTTTGGTACATGGATGTTTGTTTTTGGCTGAGGCTGTGTTTAGTGTTGTGTTGATGTTATATGTTGATATCGCAATGATAATGGTGTTATGCATAGTATGGATAAGCAGTTATGCGGTATTTTGTTTAAAGTTTCGGTCGGCCGATTTAAATTTGTATCAGTTTCAAAGTTTATCTAAGTATAAACGTAGATAGGTAGGTAGATGGACCATGTGACGTCGAGAACGACAAAGACCATGTGGCGTTAAAGCTCTTTGGCTATTAGCAGATTTTTTTCTTAGTAAATAACAAACAAAAAAAAGTATGCTTTTGAGACAAACCTATCGTTACTTGAAAAAAACACGTACCTATCTGATATTTCGAGACGAAACTTGAACTTAATTATCTTCATGTTTAAGTTTAAAAACGTACATCACGAAATATGAGATACGAGGTTTTTTCAAAGTAAAAACGATATGCATGATTTTTTTAGAATACATAAAAGTTTCTGTTGGCAATTTGATGCAAACATACCGTAAAAAGCGGACTAAAAGATAGTACCTACGAGGTATACCTTTATTTAAACTAGATTCCTCTTGTTCTCAGGTGGGAGTGGGCGCGACGGGCCCCGGCGGCCGCAGAGCCCTGGAACTGATACTCAGCGGTGGCCTAAAGTCCTTCGGTAGGCCTGCGAGGCCGGTCCGTAGGGCGGCCTCACGGGACTCCGTGCTGTCCCAACCGCAACCGCTGCTTGAAGGTGAGGCTTTACAAACATGGTCTGTATAAGATAGCTGAGACTAAACAAGTTGCTTCACGCTAACGTAAATGATTTTCGAAAACTGACATAGGCGCTCGACGCGACCGTCTGACAGCTTGGATTTTGGATAACGATAACGAATGCCGAATGCATCTTGTCTTAGGGCCTTTGTAGCGTTTACGATAGAACCAGTGTAGTGTTATATCCTTCATTGAATACAAAACGGACACAATCCGAAATGAGTCGGTGTTCCATTTTAAAATTAGAACCGGTTGGAATACGATTTTTAATGGAAGAGCAAATTATTTTGGAATGTGTCCGTATTGTATTTAATGAGCGAATTATGCTTGCTGGCTTTAGTAGACGTTTATTTAGATGTATATCGACAAATATAGACACGGGACTACATATATCTATTAACTAAGAGATCATCTGTGGCCTAGTCGGGTAGGGTTGATCGAACTGCAGTGGTTGCCATGGAGAAATGAGTTTTTGAAGAAGAAAAACGTGCACCTTCGACCATAAGAACAAAACCTAAGGCTAACCTAACGTACCAAGTGTGTAAGGGAGTGTTTTAAGTGTTTGTACGCAAACATTCTGCAGGATTGAACTGTATCCCAAAAGGCCTATTATCCATCCGATATATCCATACATCCAGCCCGGGATAACAAAGTGTCACATAATTATAATGTTAATTCTCTATATTATTTCTTTGTTAGGGTTCCGTACCAAAGTCGTAAAAAAGGAACTTTTATGGTGAGACTACAGTGTCTGTCTGTCTGTCTGCATGTCACACATGTTTTTCTCTGAAACTAGAAGCTATTAATAGAAAATAATGTTCATAAAAAAGTAGTATTTTCTTTTCTATTGCGTTTTCCAACTATTTTATCTTGAATACGGAACCTGAGCCTGACCCTTAATTTTTAGTTAAAAAATAAATTACTACTGAGATAAATGATTTAAAAACAATCGACAATAGACAATGTTAAGAGGTTCACTATTCTAAATAGGGATCACCCAAAGCCAATGAGGTCACGCTCTTCACTGACGTTACTGACCCCAGCATAGGTACAACATTATTTACAAAACCATTTTTTAAACATAAAATCACGCTTTCAGCATTCACATTGCGTCTGATTCGGATTTTAGTAGAAAATAGGTTTTTTTAAAGTTATTATATATTTTTACCCGCTTTGTTGAGCTCTTTGATTTGATATCAATGTTTTTAACAAATGAAAACACTTGAATAAATAGTTATTGCCGCCATGTTTACATTTTTTTAATAGGATATTGTAAATGTTATGATAAATCTTGCGATGATCGATCGATCTAACTGTTGGAACGCTCTAATATCACAACGTATAGCCGAGTTTGGATAAATGAAAAGCTTTTATTTAATAATATGACGTACCTACTTAGCTCAATGATCATAGACTCCGTGGCCAATCGTAACTATTAAAAAAATACATTTCCACCCTAGGGGTGAAAACGCAATTTTCCACCGATACAAATTAAACTTTCCGATCAGGAGAGATGAAAAGTGTATTTTTTTCATGTCCGACTCACACTTGGCCGATTTAAACCTGATTACATACAAAGTATTCAAAACAATGCCTTGAACATTGTAATGATGATATCATGCAACAGGTGGTTGAATCAATGACACTGACATTATAAGACACGTTAGTTGCCACGGATTTATTGATACTAATAATTTATTTATTTTGCCGGAGATGAATCAAGTAAGAATTATAGAATACGGTATTTTACGGGACATTTAATAATTGACCAAGTCACCAACTAAGCTCTAGGCTTATACTAGTCTACCTACTAGACACATGCACATGTTACAAAAGATATACTTAAAACATCCAAGACAAAGGGACAAGCACTCGAGCTTATTCGGCGCATCACACAAAAAAAACCTATGCCGGTAATCGAACACTGGATCACTAACTAAAGACTGTCCACGATAGAATCGGGCCATGCATGATCTGGTGTATATTTCTAATGAATGCTAATTTTCAAGCAGCACTTTTTTGTAATAGTCAGTGGTTATGAAACTACATAATAAAAATACAATCATAATAAAATGTAAGAGCGTCTGTATCTTAGACCCTTATATAATCCACAGTACCTTTATTTTTTTGTACACGATCTTCTGACAGTCTTTACCAAATTCTCCGTTTTAAAACATTTTATTATTTTTAATTAAACAAGCCAAATTATACCTTATTAAATTATCTTACCACAATAGTTAAAACTTTCCTAATTATATTCAGATTAAGATAGTTCTGAGGTTTTTTAACTTTGGCGAATTTGACTTTTTGACAAATAAATGCCTCCCATACAAAAACAACTTTCAGTGCTTGGAGTAAAAAGTCTTCCTGACTACTACAAATAGAAATGAGTTTCAAAAAGATTTTTTTTCGTAAGACGACATTCTATTGTGCGTAAAACTGCTTGTAACAATATAAATACAGTTGTGGCGTAGAAGCAGGAAGCGAGTGAAGATTGTCAAAAAACGCTGTACAGGAGATGAAAGGTATGATAGAATATATTTGGCGAAAACTCACACATACCCATACATTATGATACGATTTTATTTAATTATATAGTAATATAATTAAACAAGTTATTAAAAAAAAACTGCTTGAAATATGCATTCATCGCAAAGATACACGAGAGCATGCATGACCCGATTTTATCGTGGACAGTCTTTACGTAGGCAGGGTCACTCACTACCGATTGGGCCAAACGGGTATTCTTTACATGTTTATTCCTTTATAACTATGGTTAAGCCAGGGCCTCTATTCTTGGCATGAAAAAACCATAATGTCTTTGACCTGTAATGGTATTGTTTCCAACTCGGCCGCCATTACTGTCAAGTAAATAGCAGCTAAAAACGTCGACGATACGATAACAGGTCAAAGACGATATGGTTTTTACCGCCTAGAATCTGGGCCCAGTTCTAGATTTTGGAGCTGGCTGGAATCTGTTAACCCAATGACAATGTAATATTATAATGTCGAGTTGATCTGTCGATATGTCAGAAGATAGCATTAGTGTCACCGCTATGCTTAACGTAGACTTACCAACTTTGAACCCGTTTGATTTGTCGTAACGTTGATAATAGACTCGAGCATTTACTCGAGGATTCGCTAGAATGCTCGCCAAAATGAGCGTTCCGATTGGGTGTTCGAAATGCCAACGAATTTTCGAAAAGCATTTTAGCGAATGTGTTCAAGACTATATGTAGGTACTCGTAATGGAGACGTCGCGCCGTTCTTTTGTCATTTTAAATTTAATGTCTTCTTCTTCTTCTTTAGCATCAGACTTGTCTCAAATATAAAGTTTTCAACAAAACTTATTTTTCACGTTGATGCCTGTGATTAGATGCGTATGTATTTTTTGTAACTTTTAAGCATCTCATTTAGCGTGTAAATTACCTCTTTTTTTATAAATTAGGTTGTTGTGGTTTCGAAACGAATTCCTCTGTAATTTAAGACTTTCCCGTTTATTTGCCACTATTTCCCACATTACATAATACATTAATATTGCTCCCAATGAAAAACTTCAAGCTAAATCAAGTTGGTACAACCACTGTGATTGCCAATAATTAGCCCAGTCTAAACGGCTTGCCTCGAGCTTCTACCCCCGACCCCTCAAAGCGTCAGGGGCAGGGAATGCTTTATAATGAGGTCACATGTTCACAGCTAATATATTAGGTCGGTTATGTGACTCTGGTATGTCTCGATGTGAAAACGAATATGTAATACGTTAAAGAAACGCATCAGACGGCCTCGCAAATGCCAAGTGGTTAATGTTCGGTAGGACGAATAATTTTCGTGATCTTGTAAAGGGACTCTCGTTTTAAATTATGTGTTATATAGAGTCCTGTATATGTAAACAGACCAAACAGTTAAGATTAGCAGTAACTGTTCTATAGTAGGTAATTATAACTTTAGTTGGGAAATGAACAAAAAGTCATCGTGATTACCTAGTACCAGCAAGTACGTTACATTGCAATACTGCCCTGCTAAGACAAATGATGGTATCTCAGGCAAAACTCCTTTAGCAAGTGCTACCTTATAACTAACGGGAGAGGATTGAATGGCTTTGGCTATTGAATTTGAGATATCACCTTTAGGCTTATGAGGGCATAATACCTCCTAAAAAGTATTTTCAAAAAAGGTCGGTCGCTAGCACAAGAGCGTATGCGAGGAAGTGAATGAAAAGTACCTACACACCCGAATGTCATTTATAAGGTGTAAAAAAATCTTCATTCAGAGTTAGTCTACTAATTTTTCAAGAGGTCAGGTTAAGTAGTGCTTGTAACCACATCGAATTACCTCGATTGACAGGCGCTATGGTTTGTCTAGCGTCTTTATCTGATCAACAATATCCACTCCCAATTATATAATTGAACAGACGTCACCCAAACGCAATTTCGTTTTAATTATATAAGTGCACTTTATTTCTATTAAAACGCAGTAGCTTTCCGATCGTAGGCCGGAATGTACCACTGGAACGCGAAATTCTGAATATGCTGCGTGACTGCTCGAACAAGTGAGACATTTATACTATTTTTCCCTCCAGGTCTGAGGAAGTGCTCGACGGTTCTCGCGTTGACGGACCGAGAGAAAGTCACAGAACCGATCCGGGCACATAATCGGCTGCGAGCGCCCTCCGTCTGCTCCCGGTGCTCGTCTCTGCTGTCTCTCGCTGGTGCCAGCGGCTCCAGGTACACAAGGATTTCTGATTTGCCGTCCAAAAGGACTTCATACTCTTTTACTACCTTTTTCTTTTAGGAAGTCTTGAATAACCTATGGAATTTTTCCCTTTTTTGAGTCAGGCCCAGTTGCTGTTCAAAGAAAAAAGGAAGACGCATTAGGCCTTATTACAAATACCTATACTGCCTTTTTCATTTCGGGCAGTGTTGTTTTATGTTTCAGTTAACCTATGTTAATTGTTCATTAGTAGGTAGTGTAATAAATAAATTATGTGTCAGAGCTTTTACAAATTTGGATTTATTGTAGAGACCCACCAGGTCCGTAATGGCTTTACAAGCATCAGCAGATCTTGAGAAGTCTTTAGTTTGCGATTTTTAATTTCCATAAAGTTGATCCAATTAGGGTGGTACATAAATGAGTCATTAGTATTTTTGCAAATCAATGTAGTTTTAAGTTAATGTTAGGGTGGTGGGGTAAGGGGAAAAAACTAAATGCGAGAAACAGAATAAATGCGAGTCTGAATTTACTATCTAAGTACAGATCCTCTTTCTAGGGTTTCTATAAAAGACAATGTGCTATTTGGTTTCCACAGTAACGACGAAGAGAAATTTCCAAGATGCATGCCTAAGAGGAATCCTTATTGTTCTTTTCTAGTATCTGAACCTAAAAATCTCTTTGTCTAGCTAGTCTAAATGCCGACGAACAATAGTGAAGAGTGTACTCGACCCGCTTTTTTCGCGTTTGTCGGTCGCCGCACTGCGAAACATTGTGTTGATAATTTGTCATGAACATAAGCTTTACAGTATGTCGAAAAAAAAAACTTGCAAATGCATCACGTCTTGTCAACCGAAACACATCCACTGCTGCATATGGGGCCTAATATGGTTGCGTTTATCGGGTGATAAAGTGTGGATAAAACATAGCTGTCACTTTCTGACACGTATGTAAGTACGAGAGTGACGGATTCTTTATCTACTTTTTGTCACGTTATCAACGCAACCATACTAGATCAAAAGAGAATTGGCAAGGTATGCTATGCTATTTGAAAGAAATCATAGCGACAATAAAAGATTATGTACCGAACCATATAATATACATATTATGTCCATGGGATTCAAAATCACTCTTGTAAGTATTCAAGATTATCCAAAAGTTGATGGCCATTGCCTCACAGTAATATTTGATTTGTGTTGTGTCTTATAATAAGTACAAATCCTAAGATTCTTAAGCAAGGTGCGACCTGTTTCCCACAGTACCACAATGGCGGTTTCTTGTATTATTCTCCAATAAAATACCATTGTCATTGCGTTTTGTAAGTAATGTCAATGTGTTTTTAATATGCGCATGCAAAATTAAAGTTTCGTGCATAAGAGTTAATGTTATTTTGCTTAGTAACTGGTATCTTCAGATAGCATAATTAAAGAAGATAATGGCTCGCTAAACTTTTCAAATTTAAGGATCGGTAAAAGCGAAACCATAAAAAAGGTTAATTGTTGGTCTGGGAGTCATTATCACCAGCGGACGTCTTACGGCGTTTTATGTTGATGATAACATCTCAATCTTGAAATTGCAAGTCTATGGGTCTCTATCACTTCTTGGATCGTGAGCTTGCTAACGTATTCAATATAGGAACATAGTATTTAACGTTAACGTAAGAAAAAACCTTCGAAGCTTCCATTACGGTCTAACAGATGGATTGTAATGAGAATATGTTCTTATCGTAGGTATTCCCTGGACGGCGCCGGCGGCGGATTCATCCCAGCTGCACCGGTGAACTGCAAGCTGTGCTTGGAGGATGCTACTTCGGACAAGGTCACAGTCATCGCGGGATGCGGCTGCACTTACTGCACTAAGGTAAGAGCTGTAATAATTATCGAGATCCGGACTTCTGATATATAATATTGTATCGGGCACACATACAACAAATCAGATTTCCTCTTGCAAGATGGCGATTGTGGTGAAGTAGCATCTTGATTCCATACGAGCCTAACAAGGGGTTATATACAACCAAACTGCAAGTTTAATTACAAATTGAATTGTTGTCGTTACTGACAGTTTTTTGTTGAACCTAAAAGGTTATTGCACCATTAGGACCAATGTTGCACACTTGATCATTATTGTAAAAAATACAACGTTTATACTTTTAACTTGTGTCATCATCATCAATGTGTGACTTTATGATCTTTGAATTAAGAATTACCATAGCTTTGTAACATTTATGTCTACTAAGTGAAACTTTTAGCTGTCATAAATTGTGGTATTAGGTAAATTAAATGCTCTTGGTGTTGTGGGTATCCATGTGATTAAATTCTATCAGGTAAACCGCTGGCTCATTAGCCTCCTTAAGCATAAAAAAGTAAGAAGCGTTTCAAGAATTGTCCTTTAAAACAAACAAAACTCACAACATTTTTTGGCAAAAACACACTGCAAATATAATTAATCATTTTGGTAAAAAAATATTATATACCTACATGAATCATTTTACCAGGTTCCTTAAGTGTAAATAACTTGTGAATATTATCCATCAAATATAATCCCAAACATTACACCCCATTACACACATCCCTATTTTTATCCCTGTTTTTTTGTCAAGTTTTCAACAAATATAGCAAAAATTCATATCATCTAAAAACCTGATAACATTATAACTAGATCTAACGCTTTCTCTACCTGGATCTTGGACGGTTTAAACATAATACGCTTACCTTGACTGTTAAGTACATTACTGTGTCAGCGGAGCGTGACGACTTGCAACTACTTATGTAGACAACGACTATCACTTTTAACTTATCGACGCCGTGTCAAATACAAGTTTTCACACGGTAATTAATGACAGCTAACTATTAAATATATCCTACTATAAATAAATGCGAAAGTTTGATATTAGGGCCCGTTCAGACGGACAGCGTTTCAACTGCAACCCAGCTGCAAAGTGACAGCCCCGGAACTGCCACTTTGCAGCTGGGTTGCAGTTGAAATGCTGTCCGTCTGAACGGGCCTTTACTCCTTCACGCTCCAGCGGCTGGACGGATTTGGTTGAAATATGAAATATGAAATGGAGATATACCTAGGCTGCTTTTCATTTTGGAAAATTTAACGAAACCTATGTTGACGAAATCGCGGGGAGAAACTATGTATGATATATTTCTGTCAAAATTTTCAATTTTGGGACTTGAATTTTGGGCCGGCTGGATTTTTTCTTTCAAATTCAGTGATTATATAAATCAGGTTGTTGATTCCAAACGTCCATTCGTCGACAGGTTATTAGTTGGCGAGTTTAAGATGTCTCGCTTGCTCGTAAGCATAAGGAAGAGTTAGGAAGCTTCCGACTTTGGCCTTGGTTAAATCCTACCAAATTCCAGGCAGTGAAAGGGATAGAATACGACTACTAACTCTGATAACTCTGTATGTCAGTTCGTAATATGGCCTCGTTTTGACGTGAAGCATGCATGCAACCAAAATCGGTTGAAATCTTAGTCTTTCCATGCCGACGATCACGCAGGGCAACTTCATCTTCCCGGTTTATAATTCGCACGAGTCCGTTCGTCGCCGACACGTTTAAATAATCACCGATTCATGATTCAACTTTACATCATAACCCCCTTACTTATAAACTTGGAATAGGTAAGCTAGGAATAGTTTATGCCATGCTTTGTCACTTTCTGTCAGATGCAAATGTCACAGTTACAGATGAAGACAAAGCATGGCATAAACTATTCCAAGCTTATTCCACGTTTATAAGTAAGGGGGTAAATGTTTTGCCGTTGATTATATAGTCTTCAAGGGAATATTCCTGGAACTGCTAGGACGCCACGATTTGTTCAGCACAAACTGCAACAAACATTTGTAAAAAAGAACTGTAGTAAGTATTATTTATTACTTTATTAGCTTTTGACGTCACTTAAGTATGATTGCATTGTGTGGTTTCAAAAGTGACCTTCTGCTAGTGTTTCTTTCGGCGCTCCTTCTCTGCGATGATGGTCTTGTCCGAAGCGCATGTTGGTTAATATAAATCCTGATTTTACCAATTTACAGAACTAATTATTTCATTTCATTTAGTTGCACTATACGGCGGCGGCATTGAATGCCAGCGACACCCTTGCCGTATTAAAATTTCTTACAACTGCTAATTAAAGGCAGTGAACGTGTCCAAGTTCCGAGCCAGTGGTCCGCGAAACGCAGCGGGCATAGCACAAGTTGCCCGCAACTTGGTTGTCTTTCGGATCTCCCTTTCTATCTACTTAGTAACGATAGAGACGCACTGAGCGACAAGCGAGAAAACACAACTTGTGCTACCCGTACTTGCGAAATTAATTGCTATTTGTTTCTGCCGGTAAATGACCTCGGCCTTGCACTTACAAAAACTCATCCTTTGCGTAACAATTCGCGTGCGCAAACTCGTTTGGCTCACGCGGCGCGCCGTGGGTACTCAACTAAAAGATGTGGCGTTTGAGTGTTTTTTTTTTTTATGGCATAGAGAAGACAAACGAGCACACAGGCCAACTGATGGTAAGTGGAAACTGTGTCCCATAGACATTCGCATTCACAAGACTGCAATGCAATCCTAAGACTGCAAATGCGTTGCCAACCCTGAGGACTAAGATGGAATGCCTCTATGCTAGTCATTTCACCGGCTGTCTTATCCCCAAACCGGAACACAACAATGCGAAAACTGCTGTTTGGCGGAATGATCTTTGCTCTGTAGCCTAATGCAATAGTTCCCGTGGGAATTTCGGGAATTCCTTTCTTAGTGCACCTCTACGGTACCTAAGCTACGTCCCTTCCAAATTTCAAGTGCCTACGTTTAGCCGTTTAGGCTGTGCGTTGATATGTCAGTCAGTCAGACAGTTTCTCCTTTTATATATTTAGATTTTAAGTGTTTTGATTCGGTTAGGTTAGGTACAGAACGAAAAGTGTCAAATACCCATTATAGGCTAGCGGTCTCGATTGAGAACGTCGTATTTAAATGTGTGCTTTATCACTACAAAGTCGCTTCCCGCTCTCTGTCTGTCCCTATGTATGCTTAGATCTTTAAAACTACGCAATGGATTTTGATGCGGTTATTTTAAATATATAGAGTGGTTCAAGAGGAAGGTTTTATGTATAATACTTTCTGTTCCTTTCGGCGGACAATGTCTCCCTTGCAATTTACCTACTTCCCATAATGTACACTTATGTACGGGTGTTACAGGAAACTCACATAAACCGAAGCGAAGCGAGGGCGAGTCGCTAGTGGTTCTATATATTAGAATTCAATATAAATTGAAATAATCAAATAATTTATCCAATAATGGGTTAAATTTGAAGTGACCAAATCTATCCACGGATTTAATTAATGGAATTAGAATATATCTGTAGGATAAACTTAGACTTCCACGGTGATGAGATTGATTGATGACGTATGATCAGGTCTTAAATCCACAAATTTGGCCTTTTTTTCTCATTATTGAAGTCTAACGACACCTTTGTTCTTAGGTCACACGTTAAGCTTATGAGTATGAGGGATAAAGATAGCCATACATATATTCAAAATAGTTACCCGTCTCTTTATTACATTTACTTAGGTACCTATTCACGTAGTTATGTAGCTTAAATAAATGGTATACAGTGCTTAAGTTAGTTATTTCATACGGAAATTAACTCTGACCTTTAATTTAAACAAATCTCAATCTAGCGAGCTTAACAGTGTGGAATACCGCAGGGTATTTTATTAATTAGTTTTCCGCGAAAAGTTGGTGTAAATGTTCTGTGGAAATTACATGTGAAACAATTTAATTTAAAGCATGAGTATTGTTTTGTGGAAAAAGGTTTCATGCAAATATGCACTGTGTTGAATTTGAGTTGAAAAATGAGTTTTCCTCAGGTATAAAGATTTTCATTAATAGCTGAATAAAACTTAACAAAATTATTCAAATCGACCTAGCCGTAAACAAGTTATTATGTCGTTACCAAAAGGAAAACAGGGATTAACTCAGTTCTTTACAAATCTTATTACAAAAATATTTGCCTTTATCGGGACTCAAACACGATACAATAATAATAATAAATAATAAATCATTTATTCAAAAAACAGGCAGACAGGGTTAGGTACTACCAATTAGCGTAATCGCGATGTCAATAATGAAGTAAGGACAATTAAATCTGAGTACAGTCACACAATTTGAGCTCTAACCTTGTACAATCGGCGTTGTAAATAACTGCACACTTTTGTACTTTGTCGCTTTAACGCCTTTGACAGATTTGTGCAGCAGATCAAACTTGAAGTTAAAGCGACAAAGCACTAAAATGAGCAGCTACTATAATAAGACCGACGGTACCATGTGTAAACCAACAAGAAATAATACCAAGGAAGAGTGAATATACTCGATATCGCATTATAATTGTAACGTAACAATACCCATTGCTAACCGGTGGCTTGGTTACAACCAGTATCCACGCTGATCCAGTTATTCGTGGATCCAGTTGCATCGTGAAGCCTCAAGTTCTAGGTGACCTGGGCAAGTTCTAGGGCGACAACCTCGACGACGTGCGTTGTTTACATAGAGAATGCGAGCTATGTGAATAAGTGGATAGGTCGATGTTCCATTTGATTTGAAATAACACTTTTGTTTTAGACGTTTATAATTTCGAAGTCATAATAGGTCGTTGTTTATAGAACTGTTATTACCATGGCAACGTTTATTATAGAATTGTTTTCACGTTTCGGTTACACAGGTGGTATTGTGATACTATTAACGATATCAATATTAGCGGTTTATGTATACTTATGTAGTACGCGAGTAGAAAAAAATATTAATGAACATCAGGGGACATTGAACTAGTTCCAAACTAAGCTCTATGCTTGTAATATGCCGCGTGAAAGTTTGTTTATCGGTATTCCATCAGGAATTGTAAAAAAATCCGATATAAATACTTAGTACTGTCGTGCCCGTACTCCTGCTCCGAGCAAGATCTCCGAGACGCGACAGACAGAGCATTGGCTGTTGCAGGTTTCTGATCCCGCACAGTCTGATGAAAATAGGAACCATCGACACGAGAAGAAGAAGAAGTACTGTCGTAGTAACTATCTCTACATTGCATTTAAATCGGTTCGATTCTGTTCAGTTGTAAAAAAAACAAACAAAGTGAGCCGCTTTTTCATTTTTTATATTATGTATGAATATGGCTGAGCTCAGAGTTTAAATGGATTGGTTCGATTAAAAAAAAAACAACACTTGTGTTAAATATGATGTAATAGGTCAAAGGTAAATGCGTAGTTTTGGGGATTCCCGTTTGATTCATGGAACTACGACTTTTGTATTATCATAATTTAATACAAAATGTGTAGTTTGTGGAATCGGTGGAACAACCTTTGAATAGGTATTACGTGGCTCGAATGCTCGATACAAAATTCGATCTATGGTGTGTATGATCCTGTTCTAGATTGGTATATTGATCGAAATGTACTTGATCTTTACGTTTTTACCGTGTCACCACCTAAACAATAAATTGCGTCTACATAACATACATAAGTACATACCTTCACGCCTGTATTCCGAGAGTGGGGTTGTTGATAATTCTGTAACCACATTTTGTGTCTACTTAATATGCTTTATTTTATCTAAATATAAAACCCTTATGAATTTATTTTCATAGTTTTTAATTTCCTAGTTTAAATATTTTTTGTACTGGGCCTAACGTTATCAATATGATACGTTATGGTCCGGACTAAGCGGAATGTTACTTTAAAAAGTATGTTTTTAAAAGTCGTGTTAAATTTTGACATAACCCTTCCTTCCTACTTAGAAACCAGTATCACAAATAGGGTTTGCAATTCGAATATTCGAATATTCATATTATTCGAATATCCGACACAAATTAAATTCGAATACGGCAGTGTTACTTATTCGAATAATTCGGATATTTTGAATAGTACTAAAAAGGATTGAAATAGTTTCCCACTTTTAATAGAACGCTGGAATCAGCTTTTTTTCATACCTACTGAGAAATGCAAGCAAATATTAAACTGGAATGCAAATATAACATGAGACAACATGAGTTTTAAAACTAATTCCCAAATTGACTGTTGATTCCCTTCTTAGCCAGTGCTGCGCAGCGGATCGTGCTAGAATTTTAGCAGTCGGTACAAGGGAGGCTGGATACTGGCTTCAAGCTCATCCCTCGCCAACCACTGGAACTTTCCTAGACCCTAACACACTCCGACTTTCAGTTTGCCTTCGCCTTGTGGTCCCGGTCTGCGCTCCACATCGCTGCCCCTGCGGAAGTGACGTAGATCGGCTAGGACATCACGGACTTTCTTGCCAGAGAAGTGCTGGCCGCTTTTCCAGACACGCCGCACTCAACGACATCATTCGTCGGTCTCTTGCCTCAATAAAGGTCCCGGCTCTTTTAGAGCCGACAGGCATTTCTAGAAATGATGGCAAGAGACCTGACGGAATGACCTTGATCCCGTGGAATAGAGTTAGTTTTATTTAATTTTAGTTTTCTTTTTCAGTTATTGTGTTATGGTTGTTATATTATTTTATGTTGTTTTACTTAATTAAAGTTAATCGTATCTACAAGTTAACATTCCCAAAAAAACAAATTTAGCTCATAAAAATATATTACAATAACGAGCAGTGAGTGAGTTGAGTGACGTAGTTGGGTCGCTCGCTTCCTGCTACTTGCTATATTAATAACTAATAATATTTAATTTGACCACGGAATGCTATTTTTTTTAAATATTTAAGGCCTATTTATTTGATTTTACAACATTAAACCATTAATTCGTTTTGTTTCAATAAATATTCAAATTATCCGAAAAATTCGAATATTCGAATATCGGAAATCGAACTATTCATATTATTCGAATATTAAAAACCAACGAATATTGCAAACCCTAATCACAAACAGGCTGTTCTAGATTCTAAAATACATTTAGATCAATCTTAGCTCTACAACATTACGGTTACGTCTCAAGAAACTGGTTAGATAGGTTTTTTGTAACTCGGAAAAAAACTCGGTAGGTATACTATTTTCAAAAACAAACTAGTTTTTTTGCTGTCTTGTTAAGTCAAATATGTTTAGTCATCGATCAATTTGGAATTTCATAGTTATTTTATAAACTTTATCCTTGTTCCTAATTCTGTACCTGAGACTCAGTGACCCAAGTCGACGTTAGTAATTACGCTATAATACGGTATAACCTCCTAGCATTAAGCAGTTTAATCGCGTGTCAAACAAATAGACTTGCGTGAGTGAGGCACTTTCGGGAAAAAGCCAAGTGTGTTTTTTTCAAAACGTTTGTGTACAATTTCTTCGAAAGCGAGTCCTAGCATTTGAATAACATTGTTTGGGTTCACGTTTCACTGAATCCATATTTAACTGTGTTCGCGGAAACGTAAACATGGTTCACTTACGGCTAAGTGTCCATTGCTTCTTCATTTACAAAAGATCGTAGCTTCATATGAGCCTTTAACAACATACGACTTTTTGGTCTGGTTCAAATTAGCTTGATTTGTCCTAGAAGTTTACTTTTAGACTTGTGCTGCGCTTGATTTTATTTGTGCAGTAAATTTTAATGTTAAATCGATGGTAGCGGTTCGTCGTTTTATTATTTTTATTCATGCCACAGGAAAAGGGAGAGTAATATGTTGAAGATAAAGTAATTAATAGAGTCTTTATCAAGAGAATAAAATACGCCATAATAGCACAAGATGTTTCGCTAAACTACACAGTTGTTTTTAGCGTTACTTAATAAATCTAAGAAATGGTAGGTACGGTCAACAACTTTAATTGTGGTACACGTATAGAACCCTGTCGCAGAAAGACAATTATTAATTGTAACGTAATTTACTTATTAAGACTTGACGCTGCCATGGTTCAATAGATGCTTAAGGGTCACCCCAGACCTATCGACGCGGAATCGGCTTGAGCCGGTAAGAAAAAAAATTATGTCCGTGCAGTAAGAGTGAAAATGGTATCGCTCGGCTCGGCTCGGCACGGCTCGGCGTTGCGAACGGAACGACGTCGTTTTCGATCTTATTGCGTGGACATAAAACTTATTCTTGCCGGCTCAAGCCGATTCCGCGTCGATAGGTCTGGGGAGACCCTAGGGTGTGATTCTCTTAAAAACGCGGTCGGTCAAACGAACGAGTGAATATCGCAGCGGCGAATTTAAGTAGTCCGATCGACAGAAGCCATGCTGCCAAATTGAAAATGCACTCACTAAAGTGTTATTTTCATTCCATTGACATTCTCTCGTTCGTTCGTCCGACCGCATTTTTGAGAGAATCACACCCTAGTTAAAGTTGTTGATACACAGACAACTTTTTCAAAATGGAGACCCAAGCTGTTGTGCGACATATACCTACGTATATCGTCCAACATAAGTTACACGATCAACTGACACCTTCACCGCCTTCTTCGAGGAGATGAGCAATATGTTGCTGGCTGCTTCTGGCTTTTCAAAGAAATTCAAAAACACTGTACTTTAGTCCCTAGAGACAAAAAGTATCACTTTCGTCCGCTCATACATAGCTTTTTATGGGTCATTTAAGGGCATGATAAGTGAAAATAACATAGGTTGAAATGTCATGTTTTCTACATTGGTGAAATAGTTTTTTTTTATGAAGCTGACTGAGAAATCTAGGAAAACGGCATCCAGGAGCCACTCCAGACTTGGGAAATAAAACACGTCTTATTGCCAGCCGATCATATATTAGAAGACTGGGAGTTGGAACTACCTTACATACTAATTATAATAAATCTACCCCCATCTACATATATTACACCTTCCCGCTTAATTAGGTACATCTATATATATATATTTTTTTAACAATAACAACAAACTAACAAGTCATACAAATATAATATATAAAGGTTATGAACTATCATACATGTAGTCTATTTCGAGTGGTGTCCTGCGAGTCCTACTTGGCAGGGGTCGGAGGTTCACCGGCGAGCGCCGCGGTGGCGGAGACGGACATGGGGAGGGCGTCGTATTTGAATGTTCCGCCACTACTTCCTCACTTTCAAATCGCTCAGTCCTTTCCCTGCCAATATCGTCCTGACCGCTCGGCTGGGCGACGACCCCTTCACCCCCATCAGACCTTTCGGCCACCTCGTCAGCAACCGTCGGACATGGGACAGTCGATAACCTAGATCTGCGTCTGATTTGATCGATATGCCTAACTAGAGGTTTTCCGCTACCGTTGTCCAGGGTGTATCTATTCGTACCTTCGGCTGCCAGCACGGTGCCGTGGCGCCACCGGTCCGGGCCGGAGTAGTCGCGCGCCCAGACGGCGTCCCCGGGGAACAGCGCCCGGCGCGCCCCGCCCGCCTGCTGCACTTGCCGGTGCTGCGCCGCCGCCACGCGCTCCCCCAGCGCGCGCTCGCTGCGCAACAGGTCGAGCCGCGACCGCAGCGAGCGTCGCTGCAAGAGCATCGCCGGACTCTCCCCCGTCGTGCAATGAACGGAATTTCTGTACGCTAACAAATAAGTTTGAAGCGCTGTGTCGACATCGATCTTATCCCTATAAGCTTTCTTTATTGCGCGCTTACATAAATTAACCGCATTTTCCGCCGCGCCGTTGGATGCCGGATGGTACACTGGAGAAAAAGACTGCTTTATACCATTTTTCTCTAGAAAATCCTTTATCTCCGCACTCGAAAACGGTGGCCCTTGGTCCGACACTAACTCTGTCGGTAAACCGAAACGCGCAAAAGTGCTTCTCAATATTTTGATTACAGCAGAAGCATTTGTTTTACCTACTTCAAAAATTTCAAGCCATTTTGTACTCGAGTCTATAAGCACAAGGAAAGTTTTACCCCTATACGGTCCGAGAAAGTCAATGTGAATTCTAGTCCATGGCTGAGTGGAGTATGGCCAAGGGCTCGGCATGGCGCGCGCCGGCGCCGGCGCCTCCGCCGCACACGTCTCGCAACGCCGGCACAGCGCCTCCACGTCGGCGTCGATGCCGGGCCACCACACGTAGCTCCGAGCCAGCGCCTTGGTTTTCACAATACCCATGTGGCTAATGTGAAGCTGCTTTTGAACCGCCTCCCGCAAGGCCGGTGGTATCACCATGCGATAACCCCACATTAAACAACCGCGGTCTAAGTACAGTTCATGCCGTCTTGAAAAGTAAGCTTTGACTTCCTCATCGGGACAAGAAATGGGCCAGCCTGACTGCACGTACATTACTACCCTGCTCATAAGAATGTCCTTAGCTGTAGCCACCCTGACGTTGTCATTTGTCACGGGTAGAAAATTCTCCACGAAATTAAGATATGTCATTTCCTTATTCCCCGAACAACTGTCGCCTGGCTGCGGAAGTCTCGAAAGGGCGTCTGCGCAGTTTTTACTTGAGCGTACATATTCTATTCGGTAGTCGTACCCCGATAATAAAACTGCCCAACGCTGAAGTCTCGACGCCGCCATTACCGGAATGCCTACCTTATTTCCGAAAATATACGTTAAAGGTTTATGATCCGTCCTGAGTATGAATTTCCGGCCATAAAGATATTGATGGAATTTACGAATTCCATAAATGATTGCTAAAGCCTCCCTATCTATTTGCGCGTACGCTCGTTCGGCTGCGCTCAGCGTGCGCGACGCATACGCGACGGGCCGCTCGCCCTCCGGCGTGATGTGCGATATGACACAGCCGACCCCCACCCCCGAGGCGTCCGCCGTGAGCACCAGCGGCAGCGAGCCGGAGTAGTGCACCAGCACCTCGCTCGAGCTTAAGGCTCCCTTAATCGAGTCAAATGCGTCCTGGCAGGCCCTGTCCCAAACAAACTTAGTCCCCGCCCTTAACAGATTGTATAACGGTGTGAGTATGGAACTAACATTTTTCACAAACTTAGCATAGTACATAATCATACCTATGAACGCTCGCACTTCCGAGACATTGCTAGGAGCCGGGGTACACACTATCGCCTTAATTTTATCCGGGCACGTGTGCACACCCGCCTTACTAATCACGTGACCTAGATAGTTAACCGATTTTGCGAAAAACTCGCATTTCTCTTTTTTTATCCGAAGTCCATGCGCCTGTAACCTTTCGAACACTTTGTATAAATTGTTTACATGTGACTTCGTATCTCTCCCTGTTATTATTACATCATCTAGGAATACCCCTACATGAGGTAAATCAGAAAATAATTGCTCCAACTGTCTTTGAAATATACCGGGGCTCGATGACAACCCATACACCAAGCGATTGTACATGAACAGGCCCTTGTGAGTATTTATCACGGTATATTTTCTCGAGTCATCCAGCTCAAATTGTGCGTAGGCCTGAGACAAGTCTCACTAACTAACTAGTCTGACTAAGTTAATTTTTCCAATTTATTTAACCTTCCAAGATTATGTTAATGTGTAATCTTAAATTGCATTAATTTCCTATGCAAGCATAGGTCGTGGCGAATTCTTTTTAAACCATGATTGATTGAGCTGTGAATAATATTAAAGCAAGCGATTACGAAATAAAAATGAGTAGGTACGCAATGACTAATGATGTCTCGGTGATGATAAATAGACTTAAGATTGAAATACTTTGAATTAGCATTCTAATGAAATTGTTTGTAAATATTGGTCCACTTCATCAACTTATTTTTATGTGTATGGTCATAAAAATAACTTTTATGTACTTACTTAAGTATTTTTTAAATATGTTTTATTTCTTTTTTATAAATAAATAGTATTAATTAATAGTACTTTGAAAGTTTGGTATTGTAATAACGACCATAATGTAATAAGTACGTATAGTTAATATACTTTTCATCACACTTGCTCGTAAATGGTGTTATTCCATGCCTGTATACAGAAGGACAATGGCCTAAATTGTTCCCGCGGGAATTATGGCGAGTTTGTCATCCCTAGGGATTAATGACTTTCTTTTTAAAATTTGCAACTCTTTCGTACATCATTTCTGACTAAGGAGGTTTAATTTTCAGCCAAAAATTAAATCGGTTTCTAATTTCATCTTTAAAAATTAGCTTCATTAAACTTCATTATTTTATACCTATTTCAAGTTTATATCAACATTTATCATTACTTTTAGTAATTATACATTTTTATCAAATTGGCTAAATCTGGCTCGAATCCAGGTCGAAACTAAACGCAGTTATTATCTGTGGTAGAGGTCACAAAAAAAATATCGTTTCCATTTACGTTCCCGTTCGTCAAAAGTTATTTCTTTATATTTTGCAGAGTTAAAGTGTTTTTTCCTCGCAAATGTGATGAAAACCATTGTGTGTATCACAGGCAGTAAGGGGATTACTAACTCGAGTCATTAAAAGCCCTCTGCCTTCGGCGTCGGGCTTCTAACACTCTCGTTAGTAATTCCCTTCTTACTACCCTTGATGCACAATGTACTATTAAATACTAGGTTTAAAAATCACATACTTAACCTTTTCTAGATTTAGTCAAATTACTTGCTTGATCCAAATCAAAGAAAATACAATTTATGTTTTGATCAAAAACTCGTTATCGTTTGTTACATTATTCACCAGCAAAAGTTTTGCAAACACAATTTCTCACAACCTCATCAAAATTAGCAAAGCCATGCAATATTCATGCGAGCTCGTCTGAATAATTTAAAGAATTAACGACGAACACGGAACGGATTAACACGTGGAGATGAATTATCTAGTATAATTTAATGTTGAGTTTTATGTGTCGATATCCCTCCTTTTCGTGATACATTGCATCGCTTCTATAGCTCGTGGCTCAAAAATGTAAAAACAACTCGTCAATGGATTGCTACAAGCTTGCGGGCTGTCGACCAGTGAAACTGACCTTTTGAGGAATTTGTGGATATTATTAGTTTTTTTTTGACGAGAGTATTTTTGTCGCTTGTATGTCCCATCTGATGGTATTGGGGCTCTGATACCGTAACTTTGTCTAGCCTCAGGTAGAGAAACGGATATAGCTATAACTCTGTCCCTTTTAGTGTTAAACTTGGCAGGATTTTACAGTTCATGATAAGGCTCTAAGACATGTAACCCCCGAACAAATGAAGAGTGTTAAGTACTAAGTTCGACGCCTATACCCCTTATCATAAACGCACACGCACACCTATTTTAGTTAAAGTTTCACTGTCCCTTTCTGTCCTATTGAAAAGTCATATTGATAGAGCATATTTCAAGCACACTAGCTATTGCGCGTTCAAGAATAAGATGTCTTTTAAACTTCCTAGAGTATAAATTATTTGCAGATTTTTTTTAATACATGCTTGTTTAATCGGATTAGAACCTAGAGTAACTTTGATGGCAATGTTAGCAATCAAGTTTGGCCGTTCCAAGAGTCACCAGACCTAAAACATCGATAATTTATATCTTTGTTTAAGCAAACGCACTGAAAAAAGGCCCTTCTAACAAGATTGTGATTGTTGTGCATACGCGTCGATTCAATACGAGCTTAACAAGACGTTAGATACCAACATCAACTAAAATGTTGGTTACCAAAGAAATTGCTGTTGTTACAGCGTTGGTTGATGTCACTAATATAATAACTAATTTTTATGTCAACTAAGCGAAAATCTTTTAGTCGTCTATAATTGTTCAAGTGCGGTTATATCAACAACGAATGCTAAATGCACACGTACGAGGGTACTCCAATGTTAATTTATTTATGGAAAACCCCTGAGTATTGACTTTCCCTTCAATTACATGAGTCAAAAGGAAGCCGTAATACGGATCGCGATTGCGCGACGTTATTTTTAGCTGTTCAAATAGAAATGCGAAGCCAATTCAATTTGTGGCAAGAGCAACACGGTAGCCTTGGTTGTTTTTATATAAGTTGAGGGGATTATTAAATGTTAGTATTTAAACATATGGTACGTTGGTTACGACGAAGCACAAATTCTCTTTTATTTTCCTCCTTAGGGATGAAAATGCCATTTTTAATCCGTTATTAGCGTATGGAAATTAATAGTTTCCGAATAGAAGATTTTTTAATAAATATAGACTATGTTATAGGTTATATAGTTTTGCATGGCTGTAACTCTTAATTCGAACTAATGGTTATGCTGTGACGTTGTTCTGTCGTAGTGATATAAATCCTAGACCGATTTTGATAAAAGAGCTGTTGATGTGTTTGTTATTTGGTATATATGCATTATATATAATTATGAGAATTATCTAGGTTATATAAAGGTTCTCGTAGTTTAGATTCATAAATGTCTGGTCGGATAATCAATATTACAGGTATTTACTTGTTTAACATCGTAATATTTTGTTTTTGTACATCCGTCGATTATGAACGTATTTGTTTTTAAGAGGGTGCACAGAAATAACCCCACGATCCTAGTAAAAATGTATTTAAATACCTCCATATGCATGTCGGGGGTCAAAGTCGAGCCACACGGAAACCTTGAGAGTTGAATAAACCGTAAATAACTATTTCTTACATTTGAGAAGTTATTTTAAAAATTACTGAAATCTCTTAACTATTTATTTTATTTTTGAAGGTCATTTACTAATGTTATTTTATGTAGGAGAACTAGTGCGTTGCGTTATAGTCGTTATAGCATTTTCTAGTAATAGGCATTAGAATTATGTTTCAATCATGTCGATATAAATTAAACCGTAATTTATGCATTATTATTATGTACGGTAGCACTCAAAGTCAGTTAATGACGATCATTCGAAAATCAATTCAATCAATTTTGCGGGTGGTAGGACCTTGTGCAGGGTCCGTCCGGATCGCTACCACCATCTTATCGATTAACCTACCGCCAAACTGCAGTGTTCGCATTGTTGTGTTCCGGTTTGGGGATTAGACAGCCGGTGAAATGACTAGCATAGAGGCATTCCATCTTAGTCCTCAGGGTTGGCAACGCATTTGCAGTCTTAGGATTGCATTGCAGTCTTGTGAATGCGAATGTCTATGGGTCACAGTTTCCACTTACCATTAGGCGGCCTGTGTGCTCGTTTGTGTTCTCTATGCCAGAAAAAAAAACAATTAGAGAATGTGAACCATGTGGTTCAGATGATTCTTTCTTCGATGTTTAACTATAATAAATACTGATCAAACAACGGGCCCTGGTTACGTCTCGTTAGTGTCGATTTTTCATACACAAGTTTGAAAAAGGAACTAGTTAATTGTCTCGAAAATCTAACGGTAACTTACAAGAATCCTCGATCGTTTAGATGCACTTTAAATGTGCAAAACTTGTATAGTAAATATGTGTGTGTGTGTGTGTTTCCCATGTGGTTGCCGGCTTTGAATAGTACCACAGCATGTCTTCCTGTGGAAATCGTAAGATAAGGGATTAAAGGCTTGTAGTATTTTTAGGCGATCGGCTTGCAACCTGTCACTAATAAACACATGATAACCTGTTTCGCATCCGTGTATCTTAGCCTGTTTGTGCAAAATGTGGTTATAGAATTAACAACTGGTTGTTAAAGCTGTTGGTAATTATTTAGCTCTGCCTACCCCACTCTGGGATGAAGGTGTGACGGTATTTTTTTATTTATTTATTTGGCATGTAAGAAGATTGACAAAATACATATACAGATCGAAAGTGAGTGGACGGGTCGGAAGGGGCCGCCCTAGGCGTATTTTTTGGAGTCAAATCGGAGAAATACTGGAAAAGGGTCGAATCTTAAGTACCCGAAACGACGTGCGTGCATGACTCGATGTATGAATGTGGAAGAAGCGAAAGTAATTTGTCAAGATCGTAGCAAATGGAAAGAACTGGTCTCTGCCTACCCCTCTAGGAAACAGGCGTGATTTAATGTATGTATGTATTTGTCATCTTAAAGAAAGCTCGATTTCAACCCTTATGTCGCTTGGTCTCCCAGGTACCCCAGATAAAACGTGTCCTGAGCTCAGCCTCTGAATTTCACCTGAATGACCTGTAGGTCGGTGCATTGCTCTGAATTTAGGCCAGTGGAACAAGCTGCGACATGAATGCGACCCGGGCGCGGGGCTCTGTTGTTTGAACCCGAGGGGGTTAATGGATGCACTGCCTTCTTACACCCTGTAAAGTCTGTGTCAATTGAAAATGCCAAAGATGTAAACAAATTAGTACCTTTTGACAGATAACCTCAAATTTTCATCAAGCATGCTTTTATTTAAAATAGCGTATAATTAATAGTTTTTAAATTTTAAACTTAATGTGAAAGCTATTATCAAGTGCATAAATCATTGCTAAGACCTCACATGATGTTTAAAAGCACGTGATTATCGAATAATAATGGTAAATTGGTTCGTTTGGTTGTGTTTACATTTTTGGCAATTTCAACTGGCACAGACTATATATAGAATCGGTGTCCACAGATGCTATTACAGGGGGATGTAGGATAAAACTCAAAAAAATATGACCCGACCAAGATAAACTTTCCCTTAGTTGATTAAAAAAAATATTTGTGAGCCTTCTTTTCTCCAAGGCCGGCAGCGCAATTTTACATTAAAAAATTATAATACCTATATCAACCAACAACAAGTAACAACAGCTAGTTATTTAGTGATTTATTTAACATCTTCTTAGGCTCGAATGAATAAATGAATCTACAACGCACCTAACAATCTTGTTAGAAGCGTCCAAGGTTTTTTTCCAGTGTAATTCATCAAAAGTTTTTATCAGAGAGGAAACGCTATAAATGCAGATGTGCTAGAGAAAAGCCGTCATCGTATTTGTGATTCCTTTTCTCGGCGGTCAACACAACTTACTTGTGTCGACTTATTTATGTCTCGATCGATAATCCGCCTATAATATCATGTTCTACGAGGCTCAACTGTAAGTAATGAAAATGCAATTCCATTGGTAACATTTATACAGCTCTGTCTTCAAACATCATTGTTATAAATTAGAAACTTATTAATTACTTAAAATAACAAAACAAATGCATACCAAACGACTCACACGACGCCAAAAAATTACGGTATACTTTTACTAAAACACGTTTATGAATTATTAGGATACTTTTACCTAGTTATTGATTAAATGTACGATTAATACAATTAATTAACTGCTTCTACCGTGATTAATGACTTAGCCTTCATCTATATTTAGCCGCGTCACGTTGGGATCGTGCACATTAACTAAGTGTGTTATCCTAATCCTGGTCTATTAATATTGTTTGTGTGAGGCTACATAGCAACAAACATTTGTAGATAATATAGGTACAGAAATGTAGTACTAGGTAATATGTATTAACTACTGGGTCTGGCCGTGATTTTGTTCGTATTTACCGTTTATCTAAGGTTTAGTAACAAAAATAAGGGTCTCTTCTCTTACTCCAACGGGCTAGTCAGGGTATGGATTATATTTGTGTTCCTAATTTGACTTCATTTTAATTTTATGTGATTGAAAAACAAAAACAAACCTTCAAACATGTAAATATTCGGATTTATATTTGGATTGGATACGGATGTCAGTTTAACTGAATGTCAGTACCACCCTTATAGTCTATACTTTTAGGTATTTAAAAAATGTTAAAAATCCAAACCACATGACATTGTTAAACAGTCAATCAAATCTGTTTTATTGCACTTTGACATATCGGTGTTCTGCTTCTATTGGCTGTCGAACTATATCACGTGGTAGTTTTGTTTGAATTTTTTTAAATCCCTCAAAGTATTCACTATAGTGAAGCGGGATTAAGGCTCGTGTCCGGTGTTATTAATAGCCTCGAGATTACCGTCAGGTGGTTTGCTCGGCGCCCACGTTCGACTCTTCAAACAAATTGTCGGAACGCCCTGTACCATATTATACAGGGTGTGGGTGGGTGTTGTGACTGAGATGTTTGGTGCATGTGTTGAAGAAAATCGCGCAATCAAGTATTTTTCGAGACTAATTGGTTTTTAACTCACCAGGGAAAAAAGAGTGGTGTTATTATCAGTGTGGATCTGTGTGTCTGTATGGATAGAAATTGGAAACGGATAGAGCGATACGTACCTATGTGTTTTTTTTAAAAGACAGCTAGTTTAATCAGTATGTTTCTTAGATAGGTTGAAACCTAACCTGAGTTCCAAAATTAGGGGTCGTCTTTAAAGCGGGGGGTCAAATTGGGTGGGATCATAGTGTAAACGAAAACAACAGATACCTACCTAATAAAAACCGGCCACCGTCCGACTGGCACTTGACCAGTTTTTTTTTCCTTGTCAATATTTTTTTCCTCGTTGAATTTACACCCTTCAGCGTTGATTATACAATCACAATTGAACGGTTTCTTCGCAATGCCGAATTGAATTCTTTTTCAGTGGTTTCAAAAGCTTTTGTTCAATATTTCTTCAGGCTTATACAATTTTGCGTTGGGTTTCAGTATTTTTTCACCCCTTTTATAATCTGCGTTCGTTGCGACTTGCAAATTGCTGTTTTAAATTAGAACAGCTTTCATTTTAACCTTTAAAAATCGTTATACGTACTGCTGCTTGTATAAAAAAAATGATACAAAGTAGGTTATAGTTTCTGGCTGACCTTGTACATAGTTTCTGGATACGTAATTTTACGGCTATTATGAGTCTAATGGATATTTGGCACGATAAGTACAGACAGGCGTGATGACCGCATTAGCACCAATATATTACTATACATACCTATTTATTTACATATCCACGTACTAATAACTGTTATGAAAACAAAATTTCTGGAATGTTTTCGAATCACAATAATCCATTAATTTGGCTACACTGTTGATTTTTGTTTAGAGGATTTGACATCTAAAGGGTAGGTACGATGCAAGATTTTTTTTTGCTTTGTGTCAATGAGTTTTGTCAGAAAACACGCCATTTGGACAAGTGGCATTTCTCTAACGGTAACGATTGCACAAATTGAGTTTATTTAGGATTTACGTTAGCTATATCGCGCGTTTGTCTTTTCTTCCATACCATTTTGGCCGATTTACTTATAGTCTCTTGCTTCCGAAAACTGCAAATTGGCCGTGTTTAGCTATTGAATCATAATGTCAAATGGTTTTTGGAAAAATATATTTCTTCAGTCAATCATTCGAAGACGTGGAAAATTATGTTTCTCCACTTAATCATTCGAAGACGTCAAGTATATACTTAGCAAAGTGGTTACTTAATGAGGATCACCATGTGGAATTGATAATAGGTACAGAGGGAGAAAGAGATCGTTCTTTATTTAGTTACTATCAGGTAGCTGTCAGAATGCCGGGCTTAGCATTGCTTGATTTGCAATCACGAGATTGTCTAGTCACTATAGTGACTATTACTACATATAGTGCATATTTATTTCTAAGAACTATGCCCTCTCATGCAAAAAATTAAGAAGTAAAAAAAAAAGTTACCTATTATTTCACGCAAAAGACAAATAGAAGGAAAAAATATGTTAAACGCAAGTACTTACAGCTGAAGAAGCAAACGACGAACTTGGCCAGTTCTGTAAGAACTGGGCTCAGGAGTCACTGGATATTGAATTGTGGAGAGGCCTGAGGTAGGCTTTTGCTCAGCAGTGGGTCAGAAATAGCTAGATAAGATAATTACAGATACATAAACGCAAAATCCACAACGAGAAACAAAGAAATAAATGCCGGGGCAGCCCGTGACACTGATGTTCATAAGAACCCAGAGGAGTAGTATCTTAGTTGTTTTTTTTAATTGAAAGAATTATGTTTGTTTATAATTGTAAGAGAAGTCATTCTTGTTCTAGTGACTCATGATGTTGGATGATTGGATTATGATAACATAGAAATTAATTAAAATAATACGTCAGCTTGACTCATCCGCGCACTTAGAGCCGTTTTCTTTAATGTTAAAAGGTTCTTTGTTGTGACTAGTGTGAAAGGATAATAGCACTTTAATAACTCATTTCCTACCTTTTTTAACATAAGTAAATCTCAATTATGAAGTCTTTGTTTTATTAAGGCTGTGCGTGGAGAAACTATTACTGTACAGTCAACAGTATAAATAAGTGATCATTTATGTACCTTGTCACTTTAACGTCGTATTTGAAATGTTATACAAATGTGTGAAACGATTGAAAGCAACAAGGTACAGAAATGATCTCTTATTTATGCTGTTGACTGTACACACATAATGTCCTTCTCCTGTTAATTAGGTATGTAAGCGTACGTATTCTAAAGGTAAGGTGCTTATGAGAGATATGTTTATTTAAGAGTAATGTTTTTGTATAGATAATTAGACTGTATTTGGTATGTGATATACGTTTCTGATAACAGATAGTCGTATAGCAATATCAAGATCCAATCATATTCCAATTTAATAGAATTATGTTGTATTTGAAAAGGATTTCCTAAAAAAAAGTTTTTTTGGTCAATTCAACAAAAAATTACGAAGATAAAGTGCGTTGAAGTTTCGCGTGACGTCACGCCATGGCACACTTTATACCACGTTGTTACCTACGTCACGAGCCCCCACTCCCAATCTTTGACACGCGCTATATTTGTCAATTTTGATTGGTTTGATAAAGCAAAAAATACGTGTTCAATATTTTTATATATAATTTTTTACCCAGGACACATCCTTACTATGACTTCGACTTCGAAAAATAACACCCCGTGCATAGAAGTTGCCTATCGGGAAAGGTTACTTTTCTCTGCAGCTGACTGTACGACATTAGGTACTCTCACCCCGGTGCAACGCTCCATTAGTAACTAGAGTATAAGTACCTTTTGTCTTTGACATCCTAGTGTTATCTAAGCCCCCTATGCAGTTTCTGGTTCAATATTACACAAAGGAATATCGCACATGCTCTTTGAAATCCCTTTACTTGACGATCTGATAATTATGAATGTGAACATGAAAGCAGAAATTGTGCTAAGTTGGAAATTCAAAATTCATTTAGCGATTATATTATTAATAGTCGGTGGTGAGTAGAGATTTTTGACAATTACGTCATTCGTCGGTTATGACACTTATGACTAATATGGATAAGTCAGGGATGGTTAAACTCGCCGCTTGGACATTCACTCGTTCGTCCGTCCGACCGTCGTTGTTGGCAGAATCACTACCCAGCCTGAACCGCTCCATATAGGGACTTAAACTTTGAAAGGAATCTTCCTTGATTACGCTATGTAGGTAGGCTAGGTGCAAAAAGAGAAGATTTTTGAAAAATCAACCCCGTACGGGAAGGAATACCTATGGGGGGGGTAGGGGGAGACTAATTCTACGCGTACGAAGTCGCGGGCGTCCTCTAGTACACAAATCTAGAACTGCTCTTTGTCATCTACAATCTAGATTCTAGATCATGGCATGTCTGTCCACATCCTCTAACTTCTGTATTTTTATATGCATTACCCATGACATTTTACAATTGACGTCTCCTGTCATTACAACGCAACGTTGATTGACGTGACAATTGTTCAATAGTATGTATTGTCTATTTTGATCTATGATTTATTCACGGAATACAATGAACGATTATAAGTTTTCTAGTCGATAAAAGAATAGTAGATAAGGTTCTTATATAATTTTTGCAGCATTGTACTCTTAATTTGATGATTGAAAGAAAAACATTGATGATAGGTGTTAATACTCCTTTAATGATCCTGACGTCGTCCCTGACACAAATGAAACAACACCAGGATAAACAGCTAACTGGCTATGGCATTGCTCTACATTATACGGTAATTAGAATAGGTACAACTAGTTTCTAAAATATCATATTTTATACTTGAAAAAAAAACCGTTTTGATTAATGATTTGTATATAACCAGAAATATTACGCGTCATTTTTTCTACATAACGGTACAGTACCGTATTAAATACATTACTAGCGACATAATTATGTCGGCACGCTCGTACCTAATAAACTTGTTACCGAATACCTTACCGCTTAACGGTAATCCTTTACCACTTAATCATTTTAAATTCCACGTGCAACGCAAACAATATATTTATGTTTATGGCCTGAGTTAATGTTAGTCTCCCACTGCAGGCCAAAGAGAAATATTAAAAGTAATTAAAAAATAAACAGTTTACCATAAGCTGCCGCTGCAGGCGTTGCTGTAGTAGTTAATTGCCTATATAAATAATTGCTCGATCGATAGCTACGTATTTTAACTGTTATATGTATATTCTTTGAAAACTTCACATTAAACCCAGCGTTATTATTTTTCATTTTATGGCTTACCTATTATCATTATCACGCACGTCATTTGTCTTGCTTTGGCATCCCGTAAACGCAAGGAAGTGTTTCCTTGGACTTCCTCAAGTTACTTTTTTTGGTAAGCTTTCGATCCAACCTTACGAGGTTTGCACATCCTCACGCCACATCTGTCTGGCTCTTCCTCGTCGTCTTTACTTGAAATAAAGAAAGGTTTTTGGGAGAGAAGAGAGAAAGAAGATTTGTTTGGGCGTGGTGTGACATCGATGGACACTCTTAACACTGTAGCTTCTTTACAAGACCGGAATATTTTTTTATGTTCGGATGTAAAGCTGTAAGTTTTGGTTCAAAGCATAGAACCGATGGCAGCTGGATGCTCCAGAAAATCTTCGAAATTTAAGAACTAGTGGCTTAACCAAACTGCGTTAGGTTGGCGTCTCGAGTGGATGGAAGAACCGAAGAAGATCGTGCAAAAAATAGAGCCAGTCTGGGCACTAACGATTCAATACTGTTCCATATATATTTACTTTTAGGCTCTAAACATCAACTTAGCTTATTATCAAACCTTAATTTCACAATACATATTAATAATGAACCTTTAGAACAAGTCCCAGAAGCTCGGAACCTGGGCTTACTTATGGACAGGGAACTGCGTTTCGAAAATCACGTCCTTAATACTGTAGGCAACTGTTTTTATAAGCTTAAGATTCTTTACAATATACGTAACTTTCTTGACACAAATCTCAAAATACAGATTTGTGACACCCTGATACTGTCGAAGCTTAACTACGGAGACATAGTTTATGGTCCGCGGCTGCTGGCGCGTACTCAACGTCTCATACAGCGGGTACAGAATGCGTGTGCCAGATTTTGCTTTCAGATACCACCGCGTGCGCACATTACACCTTTTCTTAATCGTAATAACATTTTAAAAATGGACACGCGCAGAAAACATCATCTGGCCACATTAATGTTCGGACTTGTTAAATCAAAGGAGCCCACGTACCTATACGGGAAGCTTATCTGGGCGCATAACGCACACAGCCTGGACACGCGACCTCTCAGGCAGCTGCAGCTCGTAATCCCCCGCCATCACTGAGCTGCATTTCGTGGGTGTTTCCGCTACGCCGCCAGTAAATGCTGGAACAACCTCCCGCCGCCACTCCGAACTCTGCAAACAGCGAACACGTTTAAAGTCAAATGTAAGGCATATTTACTAAGTCAGCAAAAAAAGTAAAGCTTGATCATTACGCAATCAATCTATTCAATTCTCATTCTTCAAGGCTGTAATGTTTACCTTATGGGACTGCTCTAAGTAGAATCGTAAGTAGTTTAATTCAAATTTCGCACTGAGGTACCATTGAAACACTATTTATTTTATTTCACGCACTAAACTGAATCAACGTTGAATAGAATAAATATAAATTAATTTTGTTTCGTAATCCAGCCACACCCTAAGAGTGAGAGGAGGTAAATGAGGGTAGGTACCGGTTAATCCGCTGCCGACCCGCGCCGTTTGTTAAAGCCTTATGTTGGTAGCACCGATTGGCGCTTTTACCCCTCTCCACTTCCTTGTCTCCTGTGCTCAGTTGCCTTCCTTTTTTTTTTTTTATTATTTGTATGAATATAATGAATATTTATATTTTACTCCTCTATTCCATTTTTCTACTATATATTGTATTCTCTTATTAGTTATTATTTAAATCAGTGTATATGTGGGCAACCGCTGTCTCTTCGTTCGTGTGTCACGCTGGCGCCACTGAAAATCAGCGTCGCGGTTCCGGCCGTGACATAGTGCTGAGTGGTGTCAATTTCGACGACAGCCTAGGAATCACCCATGGCAACATTATGCTAAAATTTCTAAATTCCTTTTCCTTATTGTTTAATTGTTTTTTTCTGTGTTGCCATTCTTTTTGTCAATGTTAAATTTAAAATGTGTTTTATTTGTTTTTTCCTGTGATCGTCGAATAAATATTTTCTATTTCTATTTCTATTTCTATTTCCATATAACGATGAGCTGATGTGGTAATGACTGGCTACAAGCTAAAAACCGCACAAGACGGAGACCAGAGGGCCAGACAAGATGCACCACTTTTAAACCAATCGCGCCACTAGTAGATAACGTGATACGAAAAGTCACGTGATCTACCAGAGACGTGATTGATTTCAAAACGAAACGAATGGAAACGCTAGTCAGTGTAATGCATTTTGGCAAGGGCCTCAGAGCCGCGTGAACTCGTATAGTATCGGAATTATCGGAAACCACTACAATTTGGGTCGTTGCACAAGGCTGACCATTAAGTATCTCACGGAGTTTTCAGCAGGTGTCTACTTTTAGGAAACTCCACTTATAAAAGTGCCCGTCCTTAGAGAATAAAGTTCACTATCGTTTATTCGAATGTAGGCTAGATTAGTCTTTGAGGCGTCTGCTTGACGTCACATCTGTTTCAAACTTAGCTCAGGCACTTGATAAGTACTTGTAACCGTATCGATTGAAGCCTCTAATGGAAATTCGTTCCCATCCGTACACAAGACAAAACCTAAAGCAATCAGTGCCACAGACGTCAGTAATGACGCCGGCTAATGATAAGCCGTTATCATCGTTTCGTAATTATTGTATTTGTTTGCAAATTGCCAGTAATCAGCGACGATTAGCTTGTTAACTGCAATTCTGCGAGTGTTTGTATTATATCGATACGCAATGTACAGACAGAATATGATGTAGCTTGGCAACACAGACGCTTTTCCAAATGTAATAACAACGTTAGCAAATTTGGTTGCTTTGCTTGTGATTGTCAGGTGTCACCGCGTGAAACTCGTTTTCGCCAAACTGTAAACATAATTCAATGCTAAGTCTATATGGCGATGAGGTCGAAGTTGAATTTTTGGCAGGTGTTCAAAATGAGACAGTTGGAACCAATATGAAAACTATAGATGAAAAAAGTTGCGTGTACCTAATGAAACCCTTGTCCCCCCTCTTTTGTCGGGAGTTTAAGTATGAATTGTCATGATAAAGATTATCTCTGTGGCGTGCATTTGACGTCGACTTTTACCTATCTTCGAATAGTCACGAGTTGAATATCACCTAAGCCCGCGTGATACTAATCTCTCGCAAGCATTCGCCTGCTCATCCCTAAGTAAACAGACGTCTTTTGCGCGCGTGCTCAAGACCGTCTCTTCGAAATTACTATACTTAATCCATCAACATTGGAGATGGAAAATTTCTATGCCTCTTGTTATATTAGAAATAGTCGTTTGCTTAGCGTCTGCAGTTGCGCGCTAACGCTAATATAGGATTGCCTCAGCTTTGTGTTATACTGTAGATATTGATATATTATATTTATGACTATTGTCAATGTTGCCATGTCCACAAAACTCGATTTTAAAAATAATGACGACTTTCCGCATCATTATTATAATAGTGTTTTTGATTAGTTTTGAGATGAGAACTATGTTTGCAACAATCGTTTATTTTTTATTTCTCTTCATTCATTTTGCGGTTAGACTTCATAATCATTATTATTCATGTCGGCGCGTCGTAGATTCTATTTTTGTTAGGTAAATTTATTTAGAGCTGAGAGGGGCCCTTGTTAACCTATTTAAATTCGTTTCACTTTCCATATTTTCCGTATTGGTGTTCATTAAATTATTTATTTCCTTATATTGTTTGTTGTACATGGATTATTAAACAACTCCAGCGAATCATTCGCTCTCAAGTACCAGGAGCTTATAACACCGTAGTGGTTTTCGCGAACCTCGCCGCGCCGTGCATACTTGCACAACCGGTCGCGCTCGCGTGCCGCACACAGCATTGAAAATTACGTCATGCATTTTATTTAGCCTTATGTAGAGCTCAATGTATACGTAAGCAAGGCAGATCGCAACCGGTAAGCCACACTCTTACTGACTCATGCCTCCCTGGTACTTCAGGCAGCGCTAAGGATTCGAAAGGATCTCAAAAGGACTGTTTCTTCAGGTTAAAAGCGATAAAAAAATCATAAACAAGGATGTTATTGGCAAACTTGGATTTAAAAAAAAACTGGTCGCTTAATTTGCCGATAGCAATGACCGCGCCATGGATCGCTTACAAAGTTAGCCGGTCCGAGGTATTTCGGTAGAAGTTTAATTTTGTAATGTAAAATTTAGGGATTTGACGAAATTAGATGTTTTATGGTTCCTGTTTTCACAGCAATCTTTGTACGTCAGAAAGTCTTATTTACATTCTTCAACCAACGGAGAGATTGGTCATTTCTATTCTGTTTGTGTCTGTTACTGTGACGTAACCAAGCAGTAAAACATGATACGAATTTGAATTAATGGAACGATTTCCAAAATACTCTTCTTAGATGTCTGTCGCATCTCCAAACAGAAGAAACATCGATGCTTTAATGGCGGAGTTATGAAGTGGATTTTTTCTTCGTATGCATCTGTCGTTTAAATATTCTGCTGGCCATTCCTTTTTGATATTCAATACGCGTTAAAATAAAACATTAAACTTTGGAATCTATCGCTTTTACCCTACCATTATTACTCTATTGAGAAAACAAAAAAGGGTTGAACTTTGGAAGTAGAACTCCTGGTTTGCTCGCGTGACCTTCGCTAATTATTAAGAAATGTCTCTGCGTGAGCTTTTAGTTACGTAACGACCTAAGTTGCTTCGTGTTTTAATATCACGACCTCGTTTTGCTTCTATCGATCAAGGCTTCTCGCTTTTGTACTTTTGAATAATGATCTAATAGTGAATGTGCTCTTTTGTGATCGAGCTTCAGGTTTTTCTTGTTCATCTAAAATGATTTGCAGTCTGCAGCTCTTTGGCTATGTCATTGACGTGATAAAAAACGATAAGATTAAGAGTGGTGACAGCATAGCATGGTAAATTATCCTACGTTCTTTTAAGGGCAATCAGGCGAAGCTCGTTCAAAGTCTTCTAAAAAATTGTTTGTGTATACATGTATTTGTTGTTTAAGCACGAGAGTACGTTTACAATGCTAAATAATTAACAATGAATTACGCACGCCCATAAGAAATATAAACTCTGTTCGCCATCAAGTTTCGGTGAAAATTTGATGACATAAACAATGTTATTTCTATTTTTATTTCTATTATTGAAAGCCTATCGTAACTCGTGGAACCTGATTGGTAAATCTGTCAATTAACGACGTTAAAGGTAATAAGAGACGTTGAAATACATTTTCGCACAAGTAAAAACAGCATGGTTGAATCGCTATAACTTTGCGTTGGCGTTCATCAAACATCAAGCGTGAATTTTGTTTTGAATTCATAATAGTTGCGGAAAAAACAGAAGCATGTGAGTTAAGTAAGATACTCGTAAAAGTGTTATTGTCTCAAAAACAACGGACGAGCGAAATCGCAGCGGCGAGTTTAAGTAGTCCCGTCAGAGCGAACAAAACACATTTTAGCGCGTGCATTTTCAATTAAGCAGCCTTATACGTTCGATCCATCGGCAGAAACCATGCTGCTAAATTGAAAATGCACGCGCTACAATTTGTTTTGTTCGCACTGACGAGACGCTACTTGAACTCGCCGCTTAGACATTCACTCGTTCGTCCGTTCGACCGTCGTTGTTGAGAGAATCACTACCCTGCATAGAAACTCAAACGACAGGTGTAGATATTTTTATGCGATCGATATTAATGTTATCGTTGATCTCAAATCCCAAACTGCTTATTATTCATTCGGCTGTTTTGATTGGAACGAAACCGGAAAAGTTTGCCGGCACTGGTCGTAGTCAATTTAACGTTTATGGTCTAGATAATGGAGTTTTATGATAAGCAGGTACAGATGTAGTGAATAATCCTTTCCCATCGTTTTTGGTCGGATAGCTTCGCATTTATCTTGCTTTCTCAGTTTTCTTATTGATGGGTACTGAAGCTAATTGAGAAAGCTAGATAAATACGAACTTATCCGACAAATCACAGTGGGAATCTATACCACATCCTTTGATATTCGGTTACCCACCACGTGCACTAACACTGCCTTCCTATGAAAAAAAAACACATCTACCACATTAATTGTATTGTACTCCCAGCCTTATTATAACCTGTGAGAGTTTAATATGCTTCTATGCATTCATTGCACATGTGGCTTTTCTCCGTAGGAGGGCAGAACAGACGCTTCTGGTTTTCATTCGCAACTAAGTAATCCGATTATCCACGCGCCGATTTGCTATACTCAAGGCCATTTCGTGCTGTCACTTGTGTGACGTAGAAATATAGGTTAGCAGAAGTAGAACGCAATAAGTATCAGTTGTATTTACTAAATACAATATGAAATGGAGCTCGTCGTTGTCACTTATTGCCTTCTATACTATTTACATCTATTGTTATCGTATTGTCAACGTTATGATAGCTCTTATTAACTTGGCAGTAATGACTAACTGACTGACTGACAAGAGTAACTGACTTATATATCAACGCACAGCCCAAACCGCTAGGTCTAGAGATTCCAAATTTGGCACGTAGGTCCCTTATGAGGCCTAGGGGTGCACTAAAAAAGGGTTTTCTGAAAATCGACCCCCAACGGGGAGAAATAGGGGGAGTAGTGGGAGAATTCTACGCGTACCAAGTCGCGGGCGTCATCTTGTAGAATAAGGCTCCAGTTTTAACGACGTGTTTCTGGATTTCGCGCGTGAATTCGTTGTTATATTACTAACTTTTATTAAGCTATTTAATTCGCTTCGTTACTGTCGTTCCCATTGAAATCTTGTGAGTGAATTTTGAACCAGATCCCTTTATAAGGGTTGAAATTTGGAATGTATATAAATAAAACGATATAATCATCCAAGACTATGGAAAATTACTCACATCTAGGCTATAGCTAGGCAGGATGACTCTACCAACTATGCTAAACGCGGCATTGTAACTAAACATGTAGGTTGTATAAATAACAATTTTACCGAATAGCAACAGGTCTTAAAATAACCCGGAACTACTCTACTGGTTGATATTAATAGAACTGTCCAAGTTCAGGTCAAACGGAACTGCTCTGACCGCGAAGTAAAGGTCACGGCTTGTTCGCAAATATAATTGGCCATATTTTCTGCAACCGGTTGGACCAATGTCAAGATTTTTTGTTCGTGATCTCAAGTAAAAACCGGTCAAGTGTGAGTCGGACTCGAGCACTGACGATTCTGTACTATTATATTTTAGTATAGGTATTATTATACTTTGATTTGAATGTCATGTACTTGCGAAATAAAGATTGTTATGTCTACAATTTGACAGTTGTCTTCACCAAATAAAAAAATCCTTGGCCCAACTCATTCTTGACCGGTTCTTAGTGTTTTTTTTTTAGGGTTGTTACAGTCGAGTTGATAAATATGTGTCCGCTTTAATACCCTGTCATTAAAATCCCTGAGAAAATACAAATATGGCAGTTTCAACATGACATTAAATAGACAAAGTACTTAAAGTGTGCACATATTTATGTACTCTACTGTACTTTAATCATACCAAATTTCGTCGTTGTAAAGGTAAAACTCACTAAATGCATATACATTATTAATGACTTAATGAGTTTTACCTCTAAACCAAAGTTTTGACAACAGTCACATGGTGACATAGTGCCACTCCATGTCCTCCCGTGGATGTCGTAAGAGACGACTAAGGGAATAAAGGCTGAGTAGTACTGTTAGGCGATGGGCTTGCAACCTGTCACTAATACACTGGTGAACATCTTAGCCTAATTGTGCAAAATGTGGTTACAGAATTATTAACAAGTTTTTAGAGTTGTTAGTGATTCTGTAGCTCTGCCTACCCCACTAAGGAAAAAACACGTGAACGTATATGTTTATGCGATATTCTATACCTAAAACAATAAGTTGGCGTAACTTTCATTTCAACTTTGTCCATAACAGCTTATTACGTTATAACTTTTATTATTGCACTTGAATTGTTTGATCAATGTTACATGGCGGAAACACACGTACTTCCGTTAAGCTTAGTAGGTTTCCTGAGGCCAAGTTCAAAACTTAATCAAGGAAGTGCTTAATTTATGCCAAAATAACGTGTTGCGTGAACATTGTAAGTTTAGAATTCGCTATCCGCGCTGTAATTACGGAGTAATTACTTCCGCGTACCAGCATGCAAATTGCTGTTAACTCGCCGAAATTTCCAGTCGTCTTCATTTAAATCCATTCCCTTGATAGCCTACGTGTTTGATGTGCCTAGGAATAAAAACCGGCTAAGTGCGAGTTGAACTCGTGGAGACGGTTCCGTACAGTCAGCATCTAAGGTAGCTAAACAGAATAACATGCTCAAAATTATCTAGACACGACGTATTCTATTGAAAATAGAGTCGAGTGCAGATCATTTTGGCCTCTTCGGTTGCGTAGCTATGGTCCGACTTTTAATTCACTGCAGTAAAATGACACAGCCAAATGTCATTCTGAGAAATAATGATACCACATTTATTTAAATAGTGCTTGACACGTTCACCTAACGAATGATTTGATCAAAGAACGAACTAAATACGTTTCATCATTTTCATAACTTATCAGCTCGAAAATGATAAAATTTAAGTTCCTCTTTAGACCACTTAGGTACGCGTGATATTTGTAAAATTTAAGGAACCAACGGCATGTTGTTTAGTTACGTAATGGTTTGAATAAACCAAATATTAAATAAACCGGATAAAAAAGGTCACGGGTAAACGGATAGTCAGTCTAACCATTACCACGACGCAAAAGGCTCGAAACGGCGGGAGCAGTAGGTAATTAAATAATATACGCGTTTCTATTTCTATCCCGTAAATATTTGTTTTGTTCAATGCATAACGGACACGGAAGTTTGCGAAAATATTAACGTAATGTTTGTTTTGTTATTTTCTTAATTACTAAAGTCATTTTGAAACCCTCCTAAATATTAATAGTATTAATGTAGTGCAAATAACTCGAATGAACTACAATACATTGTTCATTTTTTCATTCATTCATTAGGCAACATCACTATTTTTTATACACCAAAAACTGACAACACTGAAGCTGTCATTCTACTGCACTGAATTAAAAGTCGGACCATAGTAGCTACTTCTGCTGCTGACTGTACATAGGTACGTTTTTTTTTGGTGATAGAATTCTTATAGGTTTTCCTGTAGGTAATTTACAAGCAATGAAGTATATTTTATTTATTTTTTTCAAAATTTTAGGCTCAGTAGTTTCGGAGATCAGGGAGAGGAATGGTCAATTTTCGTCTTCCTTCATGAATAAAATCAAAACTATTTATTTTACAATAGTAATAAAAAAAAACTCCCGATAATGAAGCTTATTTAAAAAAAAATACATTGCACATCTGTGTTTTGGTCATAGGATTACACCATCCTACCAAATTTCACCTGATTTCGTCCGGTAGATTCGGAGTAAATTGGCTGTGATAGGCGGACGGACTGAAAAAAAGATCCCATTTATCCATCCCAGTTTCCATACTAAAACCGCCTCCGCTACACTTTTGGAATGCGCATGCGCCGCCTCCGATTTCTGTGCGTTTTCTAGGCTACCTTTAATAAAAACAAGCTATTTAGTTTTTTTTTTGGCTTAGAGAAGGCAAACGAGCACACAGGCCACCTGATGGTAAGTGGAAACTGTGACCCATAGACATTCGCATTCACAAGACTGCAGAGCAATCCTAAGACTGCAAATGCGTTGCCAACCCTGAGGACTAAGATGGAATGCCTCTATGCTTGTCATTTCACCGGCTGTCTTTTCCCCAAACCGGAACACAACAATGCGAACACTGCTATAGTATTCATTGTGATAACGAGGGGTCCCACTGTTAAAGAACAGTATCATACTAAAATACATGGTTAGGACTCGAAGAGCTCAAATGCCAAAGTGAAATATCGATTTTAAACATTGCCCTCGATACGCAAATAGATCGATACGTCCACGTGGGAAACATTAATATCAAAAATTCTCTTTCCCAGAAAAGCTGCAATTACTAAGTCGTTATTTCCTGTGCTACTTTGTTGTAACAGTAGGTTTCAATGCCAAGCAAATACTAAGGAAGGTCACCTTAGTTTGTCTGAAACGTTCAACAATCATATAACACAACATTTTTATTATCGACATTGTGTCATCTGAGAGTATTTTAAAGAGCTCGTGAATCATAATGTGCCATTTATTCATTAGGTATATTTACAGAAAGCACATTAATTTTCGTCATGGAACAGTCGGTTGCCTATAGTCAAAGGAAGATAGGAGGCGTATCCTGACATCTGTCATCATCGTAGTACAATTTGTAATCAACTAGCTTTTGCGCGCGACTTCGTCCGCGTAGACGTCGTTTATCGCTACTTCCTTGGGAACTGACCAATTTTCCGGGATAAAAAGAAACCTATGTGGTATTCCAGACTACCTATATATAATCCGCCGCCGCTCTCTCTTTTCCTTTTACTTCTTTTTAAATTGTATTTTTTTGTTGTAAATATGTGTTTTTTCTTTCTTTCTTTTAATGTATCTCTGTCGAAAACATCATCCAGATCAGGGTTTATTAATACCATAGTGCCTAAGAACCGGTACTTAAGATTACTTCCCGGTTCTCCCGGGTCTTTCCATGAACATCAAAAAAATATCGTGGCGCGTATCACAAACATCAAAATTCACACCTGGCACAAGCAAGCTGCAACATCGCATCAACATCCATCATATTTTGTCGCATATTTGCAATAATTGATCTCTAGATTTGTAAATAAAAAATATCAAAGGAAGAACAAACAACTTTTTAGTTAGTGTTTTACTTAATTAATTGCATAATTTTATTGCATATTTATAAAAAAATAAGTTTCATAAAGTTTTTTAATCGTTTTATGGAGTCCCGGTACCGTCCCTTGAACCAGGAAATGGAATTCTCGGAACCGGACCCGGTCCTGCATGCCCTAATCCAGATCAGCTGTCGCTCTGGCGTGGTTGTGTAACAAACATCCAAATAAATACTCAATTCTCAATTTAAATTAATTCTCCTACGTCTCTGACCTTCAAATGCCTGGTTTCTATGAATTTGTGTTGGTTGTAACAACGTTCCCCATTAATTTCCTAGGTATTATCATAGTTCTTGACTGACAGGGCTTAATAGGTGCGTGCGGAGAGAGGGTTGTGGTTTCCTCCTACTTTGAATTCTAAACGTTTCTGACCTTGGGTTTTGCGTTAAACGCTTTCACTATAAGTCTACGTAAATAGAAAATGATGAACGAATATGTTTACTTTTCACTGTTAAAAATATTCTTATGATTGTTGGGAAAAAACATATTTGGTACTAGGCCAACAAGACGTTAGATACACTTTCAGTTAATACTGAAGGTCAAATCACCAAATTAACTTGCTCATGTTACTCTCAGTTTCATTAATGTTATGATGTTGGACTTGGAACTTTTATTACTATTATCATAGGTTATTGTTTATGACATGACGATGATGTGGTAAAATCTCTTTTAGTTGGCATTCATTTCTCGCGTGACCTTGGGTAACTTATGAAAGATTGTAAAATATCGCTGTCAGTCATCATTATTATTGTATTAGCCGGAAGGGCTACCTATTTTTTTATTTAAACACCTTTCTACGAACGTATCATTACGCAAAATTTTCATTTTATTGAAAGGCATTTCTCGCCGCATGAGTTAATCTTTAACCAAACCTACGTAATTAATGTTTAAAATTATCCTGATAACATCATAGTTTCAGCAGAAAATACCGTTCGATGGACATTCCCAAAGGTCTCTACGTCCGCTCTTGTTCTCGCATACTTCGGTTCTGTTGAACTGTCTGTTTTAATGATAAATGATGTAAACTCTAAAAACACTCTTTATTGTACAAACAGAAAATAACAAATCAAAAATAAACAGAAACAAAAAAGGTAAGTATGTACAAAGGCGAACTTATCCCTATAAGGGATCTCTTCCAGTTACTAAAACTACTACTGTTACTACTGAAACTAACTACCTGTACCTACTAACTGTGTGTGTGTGTGTGTGTGTGTGTGTGTGTTTTGTTACTGTTATGAAAATATAAGGAAATTGATTCAAGAACTTGGCGTTAGTGCACGGTTTATATGACTACTAGCTTCTGCCCACGACTCCGTCCGCGTGGAACTCGTTTGTATCTTAACTCCATACATATTGTCACTCTCTATTTCAACCCCTTAGGGAATGAATTTCGGGAAAAGAACTATTCTATGGATTCAAAGTATCTTTAGGTAACAGAGAGACAGACAAACTTTCGCATTTATAATATTAGTATGGATGGATGAGCAGTTTCTTTTTCTAACCACCAGGTAATCTGCAACTATGTGTTCATGTTAGTTAAAGACGACATTGTGCGCAAAGGTGTTCCTAATTAGAATGTTAAGTGGCTAACTGGTTTCAACCGCTGAGTCATCGTAGCGCTTATTGTGATATAGCGTTCTCATATGTGTTTCTAATTTGGAAAAGGACTTGATGTCATCAATATTTGGCGTCTGCTATAGCGTTTTTCTACCAGCTTTTACAAACAAATCATTACTCCACACTCTTCTCATATGTCTTAATTAAAAGATTAACGGCCGAACTCGTGAGTAGGTTAATGACGATTAAGTCGTTCCTAAGTGACGATCTCCATACATAAGTTTGAAAAAGGCACGAATTAATTGCGTCTTAAATGTCGTGTTTAAGGATCGGCGGCTTGTACAGTCAACCAATTTGATTCCTAGGCCACTATGGACTTTGTCAACGTGACGTTGTAAACCAAATCATAGGGAGTCTCTTACGTTTTGGTTGACAACGTCACTTTAACATAGTCCAAAATGGCCTAGAAATCAAATTGGTTGACTGTAAGTCACACAAGTGAAACTTTCACCTAAAATTTCATGCAATTCTGAAAGTTACCAAAATGAAATATTTAAATTACTGAAAAGTAATTAGTTTTGACATATAACGTAAGTAAAGGAAACTTTTCATGAAATTTACTTGTGTCAGAATCATTTCCATCTAATTATGTAACTTTCAGAAGCTGTAATTTTCGCAATTCAGGAAAAAATTTGAAATTTTTCAGGAATTGCACATCACTAGTCATGTTTACGATTAGTGTCTTTATTCAACACGAGCTTTAACATTCATTCGTAAAAGTTTAACCACAAATAGATTTGCTGTTGTTACTATATACCTACATTTTGTTGATAGAACTGTTATAATTGCTTTTTTATTAAATTTATGAGAAATAAGAGAAAATGTAAGCTTTAACACTGTAGAATAGAAGCCGAGGTTGGTCAATCCGTTAATAGCATTAGGATTGAAAATAAGGATTTCGTGTACTATGTCTACATGACGGAATGCTTTAAATAGTGAGAGATATCTAAAGAATTTTATCATAACGTTCTATAATGGCATATAAATGAGATTGGTTCAGGGTAGTGATTCTGTCAACAACGACGGTCGGACGGACGAACGAGTGAATATCCAAGCGGCGAGTTTAAGTAGTCCCGTCAGTGCGATCAAAACATATTTTAGCGCTTGCATTTTCAATTTAGCTTCTGCCGATGGATCGAACGTATAAAGCTGCTTAATTGAAAATGCACGCGTTAAAATGTGTTTTGCTGCTCTGATGGGACTACTTAAACTCGCGCCGTTGCGATTTCGCTCGTTCGTCCGACCGTCCGTTGTTTTTGACAGAATAACACCCCTGGTGCTTTCTTAAAAAGCGGTGGTAGTTCCATCTATCTACCACCACCGTTTTCATTAAAGTTTACTTTCAAGTACTCGCTATTTATAATCAACCTTAACACAATTTTAACCGTATTGCAACCGCGCTAATTATTAATTAGGTCTTATTACTGATATTGGAGAAACTACGCAGTCGTAAACAATCATTATACAGCGTATATGTTACCTTAACATCGATTCTTAGTTACAATGAATACTGAACAACGGATTTTGAAACAAAAACCTTACGAGAACTCTAAATATGGAGTTACGCTTAAAATTATAGGCCAGTTAAATTTTATTGCTTTTGCGCTAATGGCCTTTCAAGGATTGTGTATTGTGCGCTCGGTTATTTTTAGAAATGTGTTTTTTTGGCATATTGTTTTTTTTAGTTGGAAAATTCATGTAAGATATTATTATTACGTTCAATTTAAGGTGTTTTGGTGTTGTCATTAACTCGGGCGCCATTACTGTCACAAAAATGAGAGCTATCGTAACAATGCGATAACATATCAAAATAAAATATTGTTTTACTCCATAGAATAGAGGCCCTGGGCCGTATTATGGTTTTTTTTTTATGGCATAGAGTAGACCAACGAGCACACAGGCCACCTGATGGTAAGTGGAAACTGTGACCCATAGACATTCGCATTCACAAGAATGCAATGCAATCTTAAGACTGCAAATGCGTTGCCAACCCTGAGGACTAAGATGGAATGCCTCTATGCTAGTCATTTCACCGGCTCTCTTATCCCCAAACCGGAACACAACAATGCGAACACTGCTATTTGTCGGTAGGTTAATGGATAAGATGGTGGTAGCGATCCGGACGGACCCTGCACAAGGTCCTACCCGCAAAATTCTTGGTATTTATGGTACAGAAAGTGACGTTGTTTTATTGTAGCTTGTGTACATATCGTCTGATCTGCGGGAGTAGTATGGCTGCGTCTATATCGCGTGTCAACTGTGGATAAAGCATCCGTCACTTTTTGACACGTATTTATATTTACCTGTTAGAAGGTGACGGATGCCTTATCCAAAATTTATCACGCGATAAACTCAGCCATATTAGGCCCCCTGATATCGTATTGTCAAAGTTTTGATAGCTCTTATTTACTTGACAGTAATGGCTGCCGAGTTAAACAATAACATAACAGGTCAAAGGCGATACGGATTTTATCGCCTACAAGGATATGCTCGTTGGCCTTTTCTCTATGCCATACAAATATCAGGCGATGCAATACGTCAATTAAGCACCTCGACTAGTCTTCAAAGGTGTGAAATAGTGAGTATTTAAGACTTATTTCTTAATAGGAGACGAGACAATTTCCTTTTTTCAGTTAGGTATTGATTTAGATTTATGAAAAAAATGTCTATGAATTGTCACAGATACTGGACTGTCTGATGGCCTGATAGACTAGAGACTGCAGGAAATCTGTTAACCTCTGATTCATAAATGCATAGATAAAGAGTGCTTAAAATATGCTGCGGCCTTGTCTTACATTGTGAAATTTAAATTGATAGATAGTGACAAACTATACTTTAACGTGCTATCGTATTGTTTCTAACGCCGCCATTACTGTCAAGAGTGTCAAGTAAATAAGAACTATCAAACCGTCGACAATACAATAACACGTCGAGAGCAATAAGGTTTTACCGTGCAGAATCTCGAGCCCTTCTACCCTGTTAGTGCGGAGTGTGCCGCCGCCCTACCTAGGTAGTGATTCTCTCAAGAACGACGGTCGGACGGACGAACGAGTGAATGTCCAAGCGGCGAGTTTAAGGGTGGGGCTCCACTGACGCGGAGATGAGCGGAGCGGAGCGGAGCTGTGCCAATATTAACCAATAGAAGGCGCATGCGGTCACGTCGAGCGCGCCTTGCGCACGTTAGTTTAGATTCTATTGGTTAATATTGGCACAGCTCCGCTCCGCTCCGCTCATCTCCGCCTCAGTGGAGCCGCAGCCTAAGTAGCCCCGTCAGTGCGAACAAAACATATTTTAGCGCGTGCATTCTCAATTTGGCAGCATGGTTGCTGCCAATGGAACGAACGGCTGCTTGATTGAAAATGCACGCGCTAAAATGTGTTTTGTTCGCTCTGACGGGACTACTTAAACTCGCCCCTGCGATTACGCTCGTTCGTCCGACCGTCGTCCGTTGTTTTTGAGAGAATAACACCCCTGCGAACGACGAAACGCGTCAACAACGTCGGCCCACGCTCGATTTGAATAAATATCCGCCAATAAACGAAGACCACGTGCGGATTATTTGTTCCGTTACTGAATATATTTCCTCGGGTAGATGTAAATATTGAGATGTATTGGGAGTAGGGGGAGATTTCGGCGTTTGTAAAGATAAGACAAGAGGAATGAGGTCGTTTTCAGCTACATAGGGAGAAATTCTTAACCGACGAGCGGAGATGGTTGTGTTAGGGTGTATTGTTAACATTATATTGCGTGTATTTTGACTTTGGTTGCGAGTTTCACTGTAGAAGCGGCACAAGTAGAGCAATTTAAACTGACCGGATAATAGGTAGATTTATAACACGGTATAAAAATTTCGAGACTTCGAATTTCGAAACGAGCTTCGAAAATAGAGAGTAGAGATTAGTTTAGGACTAGGCTAGAGTGTTTTTAGTGTTAAGACTGCGCCGAGCAAACGCCGAGCGTCCAGTGGCGCCCTCATTACGATTATTGTTTTCTAATTAACTAAATAATTTCCTTGGAATCAGACGAAATGTTTTTGTAGTGCAAGTAAAAACACAATTTATGGGATACGTAACAAACTTCAATAACAATTAGGTACCCTATGAGTAGTCGGCTAAGTTAATAACTGGGAGGTGAATTGATATTAAACTATATGATCATTTGTAGTACAAAAATATTTCGTCCAATTTCAAGAAAATACTTTAGTTTATTAGAAAACACAATAAAAGTAATGAGGGCGCCACTGTACATCCGACGTACGCTCGGCGCAGTCTTAATCCACAAGTCTCCAAAGAATCTCATCATAAATGTAATAAATTAAGATGTACGTCGTGTCACACGCAATGAAACCTACGAGTAACATCATTATGACTAATATGTAACGTAATGATGTTATTACGCTTGGGTATCCTTCACAGCTAGCCATATTAAATAATCATAATGACAAACATATTTGTACTGCCTTGTGCATAGCAACGAGGAATCTTCACAACGAATATAATGTATACCTCATTTGTTAAGGTAGGTACTTAAATGTTAACAAACCAAATCAAGTGACTATGTTGAACAACCAATCAAAACGGTTAAAGCCTGACGAATTATCAATCGATTTTATTGTTTTCTTTTCGTTAAGTAGGTGCGACGTACGTAAATAAGTGAAGTATAGTAAATAATAAAATGACATCGTATTTTGTCACATAACTATAGTTTTGCAGATAGGATATGGACAAACTGTGTGAGAGTCAGGGTACAAACATTTCTGACAATACATACAGGGTGTCCCAAAACTCAACGATAATCCGCCAAGGGCTGATAGAGCAGCTAAAAAGCTATCGATTTAACACCTATGTATGTTCAGCGATTTTCGCTAGTTTCGGAGATATTGATCATTTTAATCTGAAATTTTGTAATTTTCCCTTATGCCCATGTCACGAAAAATCATTAATTTCGTTATGTATTTCATAAGTTTTTCAGTGGTAATATACATAATTATAATCACTACGAATTGGCGAAGTTTTTAAACCTATTTGCCCGTTTATTTTATCAGTATTTTTTTTAAGTAATCACATAAAGTTTGTTTCTCCATACTAGGTGTCCCAGTGGTTGCTTTTCACTTTGTATGAAAAAAGCAACTTTAGGTGATTACTTAAAAAAAATACTGATAAAATAAACGGGCAAATAGGTTTAAAAACTTCGCCAATTCGTAATGATTATAATTATGTAAGATACCACTGAAAAACTTATGAAATACATAACGAAATTAATGATTTTTCGTGACATGGGCATAAGAGAAAATTACAAAATTTCAGATTAAAATGATCAATATCTCCGAAACTAGCGAAAATCGCTGAACATACATAGGTGTTAAATCGATAGCTTTTTAGCTGCTCTATCAGCCCTTGGCGGATTATCGTTGAGTTTTGGGACACCCTGTATACAATGGCGATTCAATTGACTCTGAGTGAAAATCTAAGAGAGGGTCTAGCTCATCACTACATCACTACATAGTATAAAACAAAGTCGCTTCCCGCTGTCTGTCCCTATGTATGCTTAGATCTTTAAAACTACGCAACGGATTTTGATGCGGTTTTTTTTAGTAGATACAGTAATTCAAGAGGAAGGTTTTTATCTATAATAAGTTTTGTTTTATGTACGGGTGTTATAGAAAACTCAAATAAACCGAAGCGATGCGATGGCAGGTCGCTAGTTTAGTATATACCTAAATCAGTTTCGCCTAGTTACCTATAGTTTAAACTTTTTCAACTGAGCTTATCCACTTTAGAATACAAAGCCATTGTGTAGTTAACCACAAATTAGGACAAAGAGCTAGCAGTTAAAACAGATAATAACCTCCTTCGAAGGTTAACATAGACACAGAATAAGTAATAGTAACAAGTACAGAAGCGACTCTCTGTGACAGCAAACATGCGAATTTAAACCTATTCAGAACGCGAGAACGATAATAATACAAGTGCACGCACGGAAGTGACCTTGGTTACATTTTTGCGATCAATAGTGGGGGCGCCCCTTACGAAGCAAAATGCACCTTAAATCTGCGCCGCGCGAGTCTGTATTATTTCGCCCGTCATTAGCTTTACTGACTCCGCCCACCTCCCAGGGCTGGCACTTACTAGTTCTATTACTTTTCCGTGGCAGTTGTAAGAAAACAAATTGAATTTATGATAATCTGTAGTTTTATTATGTAGTTCTTACTTATATGACGATAAAAAATAGTTTATGCCTGGAGGGCTAGCAAAAGTTGTCCGCGACTTGTTTGTTGTTTGCTCCGATCTCCCTTTCTGTCTAAGTAATAAGACGTAGTTTACTAGTATTAAACTTCTAAATATATGTTAAGTAATGTAATTATTTATTTTTTGGCATTTTGCTGTAATGTGATAAATGCCAAATTTTTAGTTTTATTGAATCCCGACTGTTCTAATAATGTTGCACACCTGTAATTGGTACTAACTATTTAACTATTTTCTTTATACATACCTTTTGTACTCGTATTTGTATTTGTTTGTACAACTATTGGTGTGCCTAATTGAATAAATAAATAAAATATACAAATCAAGTCTGTAACGATAGAGCTCACAACTACTTGTGTTACCCGTACTGGAATAGTAGTCTAGGAGCTGACGCACGTTTTCGACAAAAATTGCACTATCGTTATCTACTCCGTTACTTAGAAAAGCTGCCATTTGTTTGCGTGTTGTGTTTACCTAATAACCAGCACATGCTGACCTTGCTTTAGCAGGCAGTTACTATTATTGGGAGATCTACTTATTAGACTGAACGCTGTTTAAGGCAACTAGATAACTGGTTTTTAGTCCGAATAAGTTGAAAACTGCGAAACTGCGGACGGGTCGTTAATAAAATAAAAAATATTAAACCGCTCTTTTTGCTTCGAGGATTCAAAACTGTAGGTACTGATTGTGTCATTAAATAAGTCCAGCTACTCGTAACTACCTATCTAGATCGAAGTTATTAATAATACTAATAATAATCTTATCTTTCGGCATCCTGAGGCACGTTAAAAAAGATGATTCGACATTATTTAAGCATCCGTATGCGATGCATAACTTTTTGCCTTTTCGATTAGTCATATTCGTATAAGTGCGTATTCAAACAAAAACTTTGGCAGCGCACGGCGGCGCGCGTCGAGACGAACGCTCGCGTGACACTCAACTGATTCGCCCCTTGCAAGGGGCAGCACATTTTGAAGGCGATAGCGCGGAGTGTCACCGGCCTGACATAGATTATCGACTCTATTTCTATTGATAATAGACTACAAAATACACTAATAGAATAATGGAAAGCATTTTTTTTTTTTATTTTACAACCGCCCGAATAAGATTGTATAGATACAATGATCATTGTATTTACAGGTAAGAGGAAGAGCTCAGTTCAAAAAGTTTAAACTATACTCAACTCTCTTGTTAGCATTAACGTTTTGCAGATATGAGACAATGACTCACTATTAAAAACTCAAAAACTCACAGACTAAAAGTTAAATAAAAAGAGGTGAGATACTGCGGATTACACTTTTATTAAACCTTGCACGTAACCTTAATGGTTTGCAAACAGTTAATTTTAATTTAACACCTAATTTAGAACTTTTAAACGTGGAATATTTTCTTCGCAATTGCAACAACAAGCGGCGATAATAACCGCCAATAAACACTTTTACAATCAACTTTTTATATGTCAAGTTGTAAACAAAGAAAAAAAGATAAACGCTCGCGTGTTGATGATAGCGCCTCTATCATCTTTAGGTGCGACACGCCATCTTTGGAGGTATTCTGTAAGGAAACATTTTCAGAGGTACTTATAAACGTGTAATAAGCTTGGTATAGTTTATGCCATGCTTTGTCCTTATCTGTAATTGTGACATTTGCATCTGACAGAAAGTGACAAAGCATGGCATAAACTATTCCAAGCTTATTCCACTTTTATAAGTAAGGGGGTTTAAGTCGACGTTCACTTCGCTAACAAACCACGAAAAATTACACTGGAGTTTGCTTGTTGAAATTCAAAATTCAAAATATGTATTCAGTAAATAGGCCACATGAGGTCTCTTTTACACGTCGGTAATATAGGGTGAGTCTACCAGCGCTTCGGACAAGACCATCATTGCGGAGAAGAAGCGCCGCGCCGCAAGAAACTCCAGCAGAAGTTCATTTTTTCAATCATAAAAACATAATAGTACTTAAAACTAAGTTACATTAAGTAAAGTAAGTTACATTAGGTGATGAATTCACACGTAGAATTTTGTTTCTTCTTATTCTACTTATTTAGGAGTCGACCTTCTATATTTAGTAGCCATGGCTGTGTTAATAGTTCTATATTTAGATTTGTTTATCGCTCGTGTATGTATACCTTTCTAACTAGTCTGTAACGACATGAAGAATGACGTTCTGAGTGACTAGTGAGAAAAAACAAGATGTGCTACCTGCTCTGGGGCCCTATTTAACTCTGTAAAACTATGTTGCGTTTGAAATGTTTTAATGTTTTAATGTATATTAGGGTACAAACGGTACAATATGGCTAATACAATAAAAATCTTAGATTATACATCAACCAGTAAAGTAACCACAGTTAAATATTACATGTACTAACCGAGCAATATTGTAGTATGAGAGGAGTAATAGAGAGATCTCTCTCCAGGCGGGTGTTATGCCTGGGGACCGAAGTCCATTGGGATGAAGTTGGAAGTGCTAGTTGCCGTGGAAGTTGCCGTTAGATGTCGCCATGTCGCCACACCAGCCCCCCTTTGAGACCGGAGGTTGATGGTGATTCTGATGACGTGCAGTCTGTGCGTTGAATTGTCGCTTGCAAGTGCCAGTAGTAGATGTCTCCAGTAGTGCTCAGAGCCGCGTTGGCGAGCGTAGCAGGAGATGAGGAGTGAGTGGAGTACAACAGTGAGTCGTGTACCTGCTCGTAAAGTACTCGTAGTTGGACGCAGTGAGTCGCGTTGTTGAGTGAGAGTAGTGTTGCACACTGTAGACACCAGGCATAGAGATATGACAGAATGCTAGTGGTGCACAGTGCGGGTAAGTCTGGCTTGCTGTGAGGCTGCGTCATTTGCTTGAAGGTCGTCAAGGTTGCGTAATTGTCCATTGTCGAGGGTCACCAATGTAGTATGTATGTGAGGATCACGTCGGGGTCACCAATGTAGGAAGAGAGGACAATAGAGAGATCTCTCTCCAGGCGGGTGTTATGCCTGGGGACCGAAGTCCATTGGGATGAAGTTGGAAGTGCTAGTTGCCGTGGAAGTTGCCGTTAGATGTCGCCATGTCGCCACAATATAATTAATTACCTACTTGAAAATGTGACATTACTTTAAAAAAGACTAAGGATACCTTTAAAGGCAGAAAACAAAAATTAAAATAAAAACAAAAACAAAGATAAAGATGCGTTACGCGAAAATCCATAAATTTAATAATTACTTAAGTATAATTTTTCTCTCTAACTAGGGCCGTGAACACTTGAAGACATGTGTTAATTGTCATCGTATTTATTTTATACTCGACGGCCTTACTGTCAAGTAAATAAGAGCTATCATAACGTTGACAATATGATAACATGTCAAAAGCAATATAGTTTTGCCGCGTTGAATAGAGTCCCTGGTATTTAGGCCATGCACCATGCACTACTAGTATTAGTTAGTTAAATTAAAAGTAACTCCGGTACTGCATACAAAGCTATACCGGGCTTGCATGCCCTATTAGTCATTCAACTCGTGAAGTCACGAAAATCCAAGTTGCGCTCCATAAAACAACTCCCGCATGACCTATTTCGAACGTTTGCTTGTCTACAATGTCTACATGTAATAAATAATAATAGTTCTTTATCGAATTCGCGACTCGATCTGTCGACCTCTGTGTATTAGGTTAGGGAATAACACCAGAGCATTTGTCTATTTCAAATTACTTTTTAAATAGTTTAAAGGTGCGATTTATCGCTTACCTGTATTTAAATACTGTCTGTTACGTCGCATGACCGTTGAAAACAATAACTCTTACTTTATTTGCATTTTTTTACAAAGTGACTTAGTATTTTCTGGAGAAGCATTTCATCGAAAGATTTCATCGTTTGTTTTCATTAAATAGGCTCCGACATTACTGGCATTGGAATCCTACTTCATCCTGGAGCATAACATTAACTGTGTTTTAATTTTATGTCGCGAGCCACAGCTAGTCATCAATATAGACATAATTATTATCTTTGACGTCGTCTCACTCATACATAAGTCATTACTATTTCACTTTAATTAAAAAATCTTTAAAATATGTCTTTCTTTTTATAGTTGTTAACTAAACGATAACGGAGTAGAGCAAATGTTCTCGCATCGGCTTATTATGTTTTAAAGGAGAAAAAAATATTTTTATCCTGAGAAATATGCAATAATGATCCTCTAGTTCTCGTAAAAATTAACTAAGATTTATTTCAAAATTACTATGCTTATTAAAACATTATGAATGTCTTAGATATCTTAGAAATATCTTTGTTATTTTAGTTAACAAATGTTACTATTATTATACTATGGTGTATCACGCACGTCGCACAGTGATGTAACCACAATTGTTCAGGTTCTATAGCTGTCGGCACGCAACAGGATATTTTACTTTAGTAAATTCTACCATGGGTTCTATTTCAAGACACTATTTTCGCGTTGATTACCTCATACAAATGTAGACGGAACAGAGATCTGGATCAGTAAGAACTCATAATTAATAGACAGTTCATCCACTACCAGGTTTCTAATACCTTGAATTTTCTATTGCATGGCCAAAGTATTGCAACGCAATGCGAATTTATGACCTTACCGATGCTTAGCAGATAATAGTACTTTATGCAACTGATGCTACCTGTAAAATATCTATAAGACTAAAGATATTAAAATAATGCAATAAAAAATTAATTTGAACAAATACAGACACATTATTTATTATAATTTGTAATAGTTATTATTATTTTTTTTTTTTTTTTTTTGGATAAGGTCGTCAAAGTAATGTTACTTATCATGTATATATTTTTTATTTCGCCTATTTCACATGTAAATAATTTTAATATAGCCTACGCCGCTCTAGTGGTTAAAACGAATCTAACCACTTTAGTAGTTTTTTTTTAACAACAATTTTATTGTAATACTACAATACAATCGTATCTACAATTCAAAGTTAAAAACTAAACTTATTTTAATTAAAATAAAACTAAGCTACTGAACAATTAAAGATTAAAATAAAAATCACCACTACAAAAAGAATACCCCCTCTAGCAGGTCCGCGCGCGGCATAGTCCCTATAACACTGGCTGCATTACCTCTCTGGATAGCTAGCCCAATCCTTTGGGAGAGGTAAGAACCAGCTCTAGGATCTCCGGAGGCGTCTATGAGTCGGGATGATAGGGCCTTTATAAAACTTTTCATATCGGCTGACCAAGGTCCCATAGTCTCTACTGCAAGCGCCATAAATTCGTAATTATTTAATAAAGATGAATATTTGCGGCGCTTGATGGTTTGGGCCTGATCAGCTGCTGCACCGGCTCGATTACGGGTTGACTGTACGTGGGACAGGGCGAATGTGTCAACACATGTCGCGTCCCACACCAGTGCCCTACCCAGTTTCCACGGCACTAAAGTAGCTCCGTCTGGTCGCTTGCCATCGTCTCTATGCAAACCTGCTGGTTCCAGGACAGCTGGTACAGAGGCAGTGGCAAGCGAACGACGGATCAGATCATTAATTGTGCCGTGGCGGTACAAACGGCCGGCACTTCTAGAGCATGAAAGGCCATGTCGACCCAGCTCACTCACTCCCTTCCCGCACGAGCAAGTATGAGGTTCACATATTCTAGCTCCAAGCCGCAAGCTTATTGCAATGCGCAAGCAGCTTGGGTCTAAGACTGTACCTATATTGCGGGAAGGAAGAGCATTGAGCCAGTGACCTGATTCGCCTGCTGAGACAGCGAGGAGACGGGCACGATCCGTATCATCAGGACTATTTTGTATGAGAGATTCATGAATTGATACGAGGCGAGGTGTATCCCATGCTCTTTGGATATGCCTCTTGACTGGCATATCCACTCCTGGACACGACTCACACCAAGCGTCTCTGGCCTCCACCAGGTTGGCAATCTCAACGTCAAGTATCTGTGGAAGATTTAAGATAATACTGACGAGAGGCAACGAACCATAAGCGGAGGACAGGAAAGCAGGTAGTGCCACGCTAGATGAGCATCGAATACCAAGTCCGCCAAAACGAATTGGGAGAACCGCTTGAGTCCAAGGTCTTAAGCTAAAATGAATGTTTAATAATTTTGACAGAGTTGATTGAAGGGTAATATCTATAGAAGCCATGATGTCTGGAAATTTCCAAATTGGGCAACTCCGTAACAAATACATGAATTTTGGAGTGAAAAGACAAAACCGAATAATAAAAAGCGCCATGTGGGGGTTTATTTCGTATAAAAGGTTAGAAGTACTTTTAAACAGATTTAATTTACAATTTATAATGGGATTGATTGCTTCGTCAAAAATTGGTGAACCTAAAAGTGTTAAAGATGAATTTGAATGGACCGAAATGTTTGGTGAAGCTACATTAAACTTAGTGACGAAATCATTTTTTTTTTCCAAAGAAATGTGATCAGGAATATAAATTTCGCACTTAGTAAAGTTTAATGAGAGGCCTATATTAGAAAATTTAGTGATGATCGTTTGCAGGTCTTGTAGTACAGTTGACGCGTCCCCGCCAAGGGAACCGTCATCAAGGTACCATAAATTGAATTTAGAATTGAGATCAGAAATAATTGGATGAATGACTAAGCTAAAAATTACGGGCCCAAGCGGGTCTCCCTGTTGGCAACCCATGCATGAAGATATGATTTTGTGACGTTCTGTAGCAAAGAATTTCCCACATCGCCTAAAGACGAGGTGGTTAAATCTTTGAGATGTTGTGGTGAAAGTCCGTCTAAGCCGCCGGCATAATAATAAATGGGAATGACATAATAGCCTGCTGGACGGCATCTTCATTTACAGATAACACAATGTCATCTGATACGGGAGGGTCTGGAAAAAGAGAGGAGTCGGGGGGAATTGGGTGTTTTTCTCTCAGAGCAGCAAAGGTCTCTGCGGAGTGCGTCGCCAAGTCGTCATTTGAAAACAGTAGTCGGGCAGCACCGCTAACATTCCCATCTGAAAGTTTATTTTCTATTTGTTTCACTTTGGAACATTGAAAATAAGATTTACTATTTTTTAAATTTGGACGCATTTGTGAATCAAAAGGTCTGACGGAAGAAATGGTGTTATTTTTAATTTGGTTTGTGAGGGAATCTTTTTTACTTTTGTCCGCATGAAGAATTGAATAAGGGAATGTGAGCAGACGCTCCCAGGCTTGAGGGGAGTTTTCCGTGACAACCTTGGCGATGCACTCGGAGAGGCAGCTGGCCACAGAAGTGCGCGCTCCACGGGGGATTCTTTTTATAATGGGGACATTATGTTTCAACAGCCCCAATCTTTCGGCGAGTGGTGTAGGAGTGCATGGAGGGACTGATGTCGGAGTCAGCGCAGGCTGTGAGGCGCTCGGGAGCGGGGGGTCGATATCCATACGCCTGCCATGTTTGCGTGCTGTATGAATTGCGAGCCCCCGCTGTCCTTTGTATTTTTTATTGTCACCGCATAAATTACAACTCAATAAAACCACTTCCGAAAAACAGGGCTGAGATGGCATAAAAACACAATCACTTAAATAAATAAAATACAAAAACACCGCTGACACAAAATGTCAAAAAAAAAATACGCCGGGCGCAGGTTGCGGCCCGCGCAGGCCCGCGCAAGCCCCGCGGCAAGGCAGAGACCCGCAGCAAGGAGGCCCCGACGCACGGTGCAAAGAAAAAGTGAGAATAGTGGCAAGCGAAGGAGCCCCAACAAATACCAGCTATTCTGAAACAAAAAAAAAAATTAAAATTTAAACTCAAAACCTTACCAAAATCTATACTGTTATAACATTACAGGTAGGTACAGATTTTACCTATTCTCACAGACAAGAAAGTTCTCATAGTAAAATTGGTTGTAATAATGCTGGTCAATTCCTACGGGTTTTGAACACGTAATACAGGACTTATGTTATGTGTGTAGATAAAGATGCTTGTTCAGCAGGTAACTAGGCCGAACGGGCACTTTTACACGTCAGAATTCTACCATTCCTTCCCAAGAGGAGACTACTGATGAGAAGAAACTCTGCAAAAAAAATGGCAAAGCGCCAAAGTAGTCGACTTCCTACGAGTATTATTACAATTGCACTTCTTATTTTAATCATAATAAAGGAAACAAGAAAACTTGGCTTCAAGTAAAGAATCCCGTACATAAAGAAATCGGAAATCGATCCTACCCATTTAGCATTCACCCCAAAGCACATAAATAGGGTTGAAAGTGCTCGTGAATACAGGATTGTGGAGGTACTTAATTGACTAGGTTTTCAAGTTACTACAGAGAAGTTTACGGCTGTTTTCAAGCGTCGGTAGCCTTGTGGCTTAGGGGGTCGACTCGTGATCGTAGGGTACCGAGTTCGAACCCCCGAGGTCACCATGCACCAATGAGTTTTTCAAATGCACTTAGCATTACCCGATGCTTTTACGGCGAAGGAAAAAACATTGTGTGACAACCTGCATATTCGAACAACTGAGTGTGTCCGAAACGGGGCCCATCTGTAAGATAAGATAAGGGTATTTTCCAAGAGAAGCAGCCCCCCCCCGGGATTTTGTGTGCAGGTTGTTTTGTTTTGTAGGAACTTTTTAGCTCAATGATTGTGTTGAAAAATAAACTGCTAGTTTTTGCGTCCCTTTGCTGGCGAAATGTTCGCTTCTTTTTTTATCGGCCCTGTCTAGAGCGAGCTCACCTGCCTCACTCGCAGATACGTCTAGGTCATCCCGCCTTTTACTTTTGGGTCTCATTTTGCTACGATTTCCATTGCGTGGATGCAAATTTATTGTATTGTAGGCCCATCTGCAAAGAAGAAGGAACTAATTTATTCCAAGAACGATATACATATTCTGGTTAAAAGATGGCTATCTACTTTGTTTACTTTGAAAGGTTGATAAATGGGGTTAGAAGTCACGTCTTAACGATATTCCTAGGATAATTTCTCAGACTTTGAACCTAATACAACGTTGTTTAAGGATGTTTTTTTATTCAGTTTAGAAGTTACAACTGATAACATTACTTACATGTTTCCAAATTAGTTTAAAGAGGTTAGCTAGCATTTAGGATATTAGAAGAACGACCAGGAGCAAAGACTATCTTCAAGTAAATCCACTGTAATGACACATATACAGCAAAAGATACAGCTCTTTAAAGCTATGACTAACAGGCGGACAGACGAACGGACGGGTAGTGTAGGCTTAGTAATACTGTCCCAAGCCGAGGCGTGGGCACCTTACTCCTTTTAATAAATCGTTTTCGTAAAACTTGAACTTGAACTTTTTAAAATAACAAATACTGTTAGAACTAACGATTAAAATCCGGAACGGATATGTCCGACTTGTATTTTTGTCTTCTGTACAAATTCACTTTACTCGGAATATATTGCGATTAAGTGCGGGCAAGAGATTTCTCGGTCAGCCGCCCGCGCAGTACGTGCCTTGGTTCCAAATAGATTTGCACGGGTTCCGGTAAGTAAGTACTAACCTTATGTTTATAAACTTATAGCTTTACCTCATCGACATATTACTGCGATCTTTACTTTCAGAGTTTATACTCGTATCTAGTAAACGGTCCGACGGATTTTCACCAAACGTGGCTAAGAACCACTACGATAAGGCACTTGTCCCACCAAAAGCGAGTACGCGATTAGTTATCGGCGATTTTCTCGCCCAAGAAACGAACAAAAGATAAGGATCCTGTGTTAGTAAAAGAGACACGTATACTAATCGTTCATCGCTGGCTGTTCACACTGCCAGCGAGAACTCTTTCCACTAGTTTGTCGGAACAAAAATCATAGATCCCGTGTCAATAAATGAGACAAAAGTATTACTAGTTGATCACTGGCTGTACTCGCTTCCCGCTCATCGTCGGCGGTGGGACGAGTGCCTAAAACTATCTTTCTATTTTAAATCAAAATCGGTTCATCCGTTTGGGAGATACGGTGATACAGATAGACACACAGATACAAACGTTAAACTTATAACTATAAATATTAAAATGAAATGTGCTACATATTAAGTTTGTAGTTACAATATCATCGCGTGAATATTGATATATTACCAACCTTGACTATGGAGTAATGTTATGGCAATATTAAAAAGTGATCATAATAGTTTTCAAACGTCTACAAGACTTGTAACCGTTAGACGTAGACGAAATATCCACAAACTACAACCTAAATTACAATCATTGCATCGGATCATTGTTTAAAATTACATCGAAATCGATCTCTCTCTTTGTTTAAGAGCCAAGCTCTTGTCAGTTGGGTAATCGCCAGTCGCTCCGCTCTTCTGTCAACTGCTTCACTTTATGGTACAGTCGACTACTAAGAGATGTATTATGGGTACCGTGCAACGATAAACATACATACATATATACTAAAATACATAGAATACTTTGCTCATCACACAAATATTTGCGCATACCGGGAACGAACCGTTAGCACACTTAACACGCAGGCAAAGTCCCTACCAAAGGCAATAATGCAATGTGTCATAAGAAAAAACTTGAAACGATTATTTCGCTAATTTCCAAGCAAAAAAAGTCTTTTAACTTAACAACATTTCCTGTTCATAACTCCATCTTTCTTGGACAGAAGGAGTAAAAGGCGCACTTCCTGTGTTATTTCCCGCACAGTAATGAGCCGGTTCGCCATTATTTTCTCGACCAAGACCAACTTGAGTGCAATCACTCTGCAGGAAATTGCTTCTACTTTCACAAGTTGATTCTCGTTTAAGGCAATTCTTATAACAACAATAAAAAGCCATAATAGAGAGCTAAATACATTTTGCTTTAAGTATACAGCTTTTCTCCACGAACTTAGTTTATCGTTATACCTAGCATACAAATCTTTCAAAATATCCGCGTTAAAAAAGTATCCTGTCTTCGATTGGTGCCTGAGAATTGTAACCTCACTTCATGTAACATAACTATTCTTTACCAATTGGGTGCACGAAATAGTAACCGTGCATCCAATTGTTAAAGAATAAATATAAACTTTATATGGAACCAGATGCAGCATCATATAGCACAGAGCTTCTGTTCAAAATGGTAAAACATTGTTCCCGGGTTATCGTATTTTTACCTTGGCCGCCATTACAGTCAAGTAAATAAGAGCTACCGTAACGCTGACTATACGATAACACGTCAACAGCAATATTGCTTTAACGTCTTGAATAGAGGCCCAGGCGTCGGTTACAAACTTAAACTAGTCGTTAGTTGTCCATATCGCTAATAATAGGGAATATTCATGACTTTTTTCACAACTTCAATAAAAGCTGATTCATGTAACGAGCAGTTGAGAAAAGTCAGTTTTTGAATAGCTATAAAACTTACCAAGATAAAAACCAGCAAAGTTTGTCCTAATTATTTCTAGCAAAACAGAATTTAACCTGAAGTTTATATGGCCGTCGTTACATGACGTCATAGTGCATATCGGATCTCTCTGTCCAATCGCTGCTGTCTAATTAGCAGTTTAAAATGCTTGTATCGTCCGTATTTCATGGCCGATTTTAATTTTAATTTCACTTTTGGTGATCTCTTTTACGGTATTTTCATAATTTGTTGAGAGATGCGATTTAAAAAATCCATGCATATTCCCTATTAGTAGGGTTGCCCCATACGTCCCGGTACGCCGGGACATGTCCCGGTTTGAAGCATGGTGTCCCGGCGTCCCGGCCGATAAGCAAATTGTCCTGGTTTAAAAATCATAGTTATTTTATGGAGGGCTGACCTTGGTTAACAGTAATATACCCACAAAAAACGCGACTAACTAGCTAGGCTAATCGTACGTGGATAAAACGACGTAAGCGCTGACACTTGTCCGTTCACGTTTCACGAAAATACGTTCGGGATAGCGGGCTCTCTGCGTTGACAGATCAAGAGCGCATCGGCATACTACCAAGCCCACTATAGAGAACACTGTCGCACACTGTCACGTACACTACCGGGCGCTCTCGCTCGTTCGATTTGCGCTCGGCTCGGGTCGGCAACAGTCGGGAGCCAATTTGTGACTGTTTAATACTGTATTTAGCCATTTGCATTCAGTTGTTTTGCAAAGCTGCGTTATAATTATAATACCTTTCGTAGAAAAAACATGTTTTCTATCTGAACGTTTCGCAGTTATTTTCTATGTCGTGGTGTGCGTGTATTTTGAGGTTTGGACAGATAACTTAAACCAAGTGAATTAACGAAATAAACTTGTTTTATGCGTGCCGCGCGCGGCTTCACGTTGGCGCGCTTTCTGTTTGGTGCTTCAACTTCATTGTGTTTAAAAGTTTTTCTTTAAATGTCCCGGTCTGAGTCCCCACACTTATGGCAACCCTACCTATTAGGCGAAACGGTCATTTCATTAGAAATGCAGTAGCCGATTGAAACGCTCGGATTTCGTCATCCAAATCAGTTCCATCAATCCAGCATGATTGCGTCCTAAACATGTCGTCATCATACATTTACAATGAAAGGAAATCAGTTTTTAAACACGTAATTGTCTTATCAAAGCGGAAGATTTAGTAACACGAAAGAATGCCCTTATGTTTTCTAAACGTTCACTTCTGCTAAATGACTATGATCATAGGAGAAATATTGTGTAACGCATTGTAATGAAGCCATTGATACTAATTGTTTATCGAAAATAGAAGAGGGATTAGGATAGCGTACGTGCTACGAAACGACCATTTCCTTAATAACATCGTAGAAGGAAAGATAGAAGGAAGAAGAGGCAGGGGAAGACCAAGGAGAAATGAATGAGCATACAAGAGAAGGTTAAGGTCGTATCGTACAGTCGACTACAAACCATTTTTAGCCCTTATTACAATGTAATAATTTTTTTATATTTTATTTCGAAACATTTGTACTTCTTTACCTTTGGGTTTTCTTCTTCGTTTAGGCTTCGATAAGCCCGGATGTACATACATACATACATTAAATTACACCTGTTTCCCTAAGGGGTAGGTCCACTTGCTATGATCCTGACAAATCTCTTTCGCCCGGATGTATTGATTGTTAAAATTAGACCTGTTTTAATTAGATTATGTTAATTATTTAATTAATTATTCTTATCCCATTAGCAATAAAACTCTGTCATAATATAACTAAATTTATAAGTTTTATCAAATTATCATAAAATTACTCATTATACTTTTAATTAACATGGTATTTTCCTTGCCCTGTTTGCGCTGTACCTATTCATTACTAATATCGGGGATATTTTAAGCCATGCCAATATCGGTATACCTTAACTTTTCATAGCCAGTCTATAGAATCTCGCGGCACATATGAAAGGGAGACTTTCAATGGCTTTTTGTGCAGCGTGTATGAATGCATCGTACGTTGCCGGCGCGGCGATAATTTTCCGATCCGTTGGAAATGTGGAATTGATCTCCATTCATTGGGAACGGATGCTAGTTTAGCTGTTATTTATGTCATTTGATGTGTGTAGCGGGATATATTCTCTATTTTATCAAATGGGAATTCATGGAATACCTGCGATTTAAATTCTCGTTTGATTCACGTTTGTATTTCAATATTGTCATAGTTGATAGTGGAAAATGGGTGAAATTAAATTTAAGCTCTTCTTAAGTAAATTTGATTTGTGGGTGGCCTGACAAAGCATGACAAACAAAACAAAGTAACATAAAGACATGGCGTAAAAAATAAAAAGGGTAAGGCTATAAGTTGGATAATGTGTTTACATACATACCTACATACAAATCGACAGCTCTAAGAAAGGCCTTCGGATTTGTACCTCTCTCTCATCCGCTCTCATATGCTCTTATACGTATCTGACCGACTTTACCCGAACCCGAAAGACTTTAACACCTCTTGCCCTGCACTACAAGAGTATATAAATACTAGTTATTATAAATAAATAAATATATTCAAAATATCAAGTCTTAGAGCACAACGGTTCAGGTTGTGTGTGGTCTTTCAGTCCATTACTAGGCTTATAATATTATATATAGATAACCAATAATAATGTCCATTCTCCTTGTTGCAGTGTATGAAGGCCTACGTGGAGTTCGAAGTGTGCAATGGGGCCTACGAGGTCTCCTGCCCTGACGCGCGCTGCCGGGTGGGTGCTGGTCTGGCGCTCGATGAGATCTCCCAGCTGGTCGACGCTAGCGTCATGGACAAGCATCTCAAGTTCAGGCTCAACCACGGTGAGTGGAGAACTTAAGCTTTGTTAAAATGCTGGAACCTTCGATCAACAACAACTAGATAACGAGTCGGCGCCAAAAATATGTCTCGATGATGATTCTTAACAAAGATGTCAATACAAAATCCTATGTAGATCAATTAATCTCGGGCTATGAGCGACTGTGATATCGATAACATTAATCTGTACAGAGGTCATGTTTAACGCGATTGCAATGTCATATCAACACAGTAAACTGTCACCAATGGCTTTGTAATTCACGTGAATGCTCGCATTACGCAGAGTGATGAACACAGTGCGCTCTGATTGACACTGAATAACGCTGTCAGCCGCAGGGCTGGCAATCGACCTCTTGCTAGGGCCGTATTAATTAAACTTCACGATGGTCCGTTTTATGCTTCTCGCGTCTATCGGTTTTCCGTCATCCATGGGAAGGGCTACGTCAAGCAGGGTGTCTTTCGGCTGTTATTATTCTTAGATATTTAATGTTCGTTGTACTAATATGGCATATGACACTCGTACTTCTCCATTAATCTAAAAAATTACGCCCACTAATTCGATTTTTGTTTACATACAAACAAAAACTTGGAAATCAATTCATATTATAATAAAAGTAATAAATATCGTGCATTATTAATAGTATAAATTTAGTAAAAAAAGTGTAATGCGTTCAATATTGTATAAAACTGCACAATATCAATCAGATCAGAGGGGCCACATACCGGGCTTCTTATTCTCCGTAATGATGGTCTTGTCCAAAGCGCTAGCAGATTCACTGCATATTACCAACTTGTAAAAAGGGTATATTTTTCTCGTTTCCTTATTTTACTTACTTTTGCGTTTGATTAAAGTAATGACCCATTTCTTCCTTAAAATATTTTCACCGCACTCGACAACCCTACAGCCCACGTAACCCTAGCATGGCACAATCCCATGCCATTTGCATGCCACGCTCTGATTCTCGTTGCATGTGGACGTCTATTCACTGTAATAAACCAATTGCTTATAGGTTTCTAGTTGTAGCTATTTGTAGGTGTTCCTGGTTTCTGCGGATTAGGGATTTGTCTTGATTGATTTAGTATAATTGGATTTGTATCTATCGAGGCTTTACTTGTAATGGATTGAATTATTATCGGTATAAGGTAAACTGGGGTAAATGCGTCTATGTACTGTTTTTGCGCCCGTTTATAGATCAATTCATAGACAATCGGTTGAACGGGTGGTTAACAGGATTTCCATAAAAATGTTGCTGCGGGCGGTAACGTTTCTCATCCCCTAAATCAAGTCCAATTTTCCCGATTTTAAAATATGTGTGTAATTTTCCGATTTTAAATTATGAAAAACAGTTTTTTACGTTTCCGTTTGCGTTTTTTCATAATATCGGATTAGGTTAAGGGGGAAGAAACCCGTAAACGTTAATTTTCAGCCTCACAATCCTATTGAGATATATCAGCCGTAAAAGTTGTGTGTGTGTGTGTCTCTCCATTACAACGGTTTCTTTTAATCTATTTACATACATACAAACATAAACTCACGCCTTTATTCCCATACTGGGGTAGGCAGAGCTACAGAATTTCCAACAACTCTTAAAACTTGTTGATAATTCTCTAACCACATTTTGCACACTTAGGCTAAGATGTTTACCAGTGTATTAGTGACAGGTTGCAAGCCCATCGCCTAACAGCACTACACGCCTTTATTCCCTTAGTCGGCTTTTACGACATCCACGGGAAGACATGGAGTGGCACTATTCTAACCCGGAAACCACACGGGGGTAACCACAACCACATTAAGATCTATTTAATAGTTATTAATGCTTTAAACATCGTACCCTGTGATATTCCTGAAGAACTAGGACACAACAATCAATTTGTACCTTCTATTGTAATTTGCGATTAATTCACGACCACAAAATGCCCTGACTTCACCACTAAGAAAGCTTCCAAGAAATCGTTATTGTTTCAAAGTATCGAAATAAATGCAAATGCGGGGTTTGCGTGTCGCCAGAGGCTAAATTTAAAATAACGTAATGGTACGGTAGCAACCAATATCGAGATATGGCCCCCAAGGTTGCCTAATTCCTAAACATTAGACCTATATTGTACTAGGGTTTCATTTCCTAGATTATAGGGTTAAAAGAAGATAACGCCAAAAACGAGGCTTAAAACTCCAAGATATCTATATATCATCGAAATTGTGCTACTTAGTAACCAAACTAAGCTCTAGAGTTCTAGACTTTTCCTAGGTAATAGACAACAATATAAATACTTAAATACATAGAAAACAACTATGCCTCAGAATCAAATACACTTGCTCATCCATCAGTTCCATCACACGAATATTGGTCCATACCGGGAATCGAACCTGGGACCGCTAGCTTCCTAGGCAGGGCCACTACGAACTAGACTAACGTGTCGTCATATAATAATAATAATGAAGAAAAGGGCCGAATCTTAGTTCCTGTAACCGAAGTGCGTGCATGACTCGATTTATGAATGTGGAAGAAGCAAAATAAATTTGTCAAGATCATAGCAAGTGGAAAAAAGTGGTCTCTGCCTACCCCTCTGGGAAACAGGCGTGATTTAATGTTTGTATGTTCTACGTGTACCTGTAACCATAAAATAGCTAATATAATATCAGCTAAAATTACTTTGCAAAGTCGTAGCATAGATTGAATCGCATACATGAATACTTGTTATCCCTCTTATCGATATTCAATGCAATTTCCGCCCCCATTCTGCGAGAATGGGGGTATCAATATCAACAAGGAGCCAGGAAAAATATCCGTTACTTTTCCCACCGTGTTTGTCAGACATTATTACAACGTTGCTTTCTTACCTATTTCTGCATCTAATGCATAAATTTATGTGTAAATTACACTCTTCCGTCAGGTTTATACGTAACAGAATAGACTGTTATGGCGAACCTTAGTTTGAGACCTATTACTAGAAGAATGTCTTATTAATCGACTGTTTAAAAAAGAAGGTATTGCTTTCGACTGCGTATATCTACGTACGTATGTCAATTAAGCAGCCTTATACATTCGATCTCATCGGCAGAAACCATCTTGCCAAAAAAATGTTTTGTTTGCACTGACGGGTCCACTTAAACTCGCCGCTTGAACATTCACTTGTTCGTCCGTCTGACCGTCGTTATTGAGAGAATCATCCTCAGTGTCAATACTATACATTTTAATTTTGATTTTTTTAGGTATGATTGCATTAGTCAATATTGTTACATTAGTCTTTATCCAAGTGGTATCAAAGACCATTATCGTTCCAAATTTATTCATGTTAATTCTGATTTTGACACGGGTACAACATACATACATACATACACTAAATCACGCCTGTTTCCCAGAGGGGTAGGCAGAGACCACTTCTTTCCATTTGCTACGATCTTGACAAATTTCTTTCGCTTCTTCCACATCCATACATCGAGTCATGCACGCACGTCGGTTTCGGGTACTTAAGATTCGGCCCTTTTCCAGTATTTCTCCGATTTAACTCGAAAAAGTACGCCTAGGGCGGCCCCTTTCGACCCATCCATTCACTTTCGATCTGTATATCTGCGCCAGTATAAAGGGCTTGATAATGTCACTTTCACTATAATAAGGAACAGTTTTAAATAATTACTGCATAATTTCTGTGTATTAGATAAACTTTATTGTTTACCGTAAAAGCTCATGTAAGCTCCGCCAGTAATAGAACCTACGTAACAACTCGATTGGCTGCTTTCTCACAGACCCATACCAATCAAGTCTAGTTTCCAAAAAGCTTAGTCCTTACTTAAACACAAATAAGGTTCAGAATTCGAGCCAAGGTACAGACGAAGTTTCTAGATGAAGTGTTCTTTGACCCGTCGTCGATGGAAGGTGATCGCGGTTTCCGCTCTGTCGTTTACTTGTCTTTATTAACTCTTTATTACTGTTTACCGCATCCTGTGTTTGAGGCTTTTGCTAAATTAACTAACCGAAGAAGACCATTATTATACTTTCTCTTCAATATGACATCAGTAAGATGAATAGGGCATTGTCTGAACTTGAACTCAGAAAAAAATACGACCTTAGGTGACACGACGACCGCATAAAAAGCAATACAGTATTTGGATACAAAGAAACAAAAGTAAGAGATAATAGTAGTTTATGAAATTGTTGCATAATGAGGGGTATTAAAACACAAGTGTTTTAATAGGTACCTAGTTATGTGCAGTTTCATACACTACTTTATCTACTCTCATACATTACAACAAAACGTATTCAATGAATGGTGCCAAAAGCACATCACCGCGAATGCGTTAAGACTGCGCCGAGCAAACGACGAGCGTCCAGTGGCGCCCTCATTACTTTTATTGGGTTTTCTAATTAACTAAAGAATTTCCTTGGACCCAAACAAAATGTGTTTGAGCGCAAGTATAAACACAATTTATGGGATTCGTAACAAACTTTAATAACAATTACCCTTTGAATAGTCAGCTTAACGGGAAAAGGTGGCCACTTTTTTTCGTTAAGTTAATAACTCGAAGGTGAATTGTTATTAAAGTTTGTTACGTATCCCATAAATTGTGTTTATACTTGCGCTACAAACACATTTTGTTTGGGTCCAAGGAAATTCTTTAGTTAATTAGAAAACCTAATAAAAGTAATGAGGGCGCCACTGTACATCCGGCGTACGCTCGGCGTAGTCTTAAAGCGGGCGCTGTCACAGACAAGTAAAAATTGGAATGAAAACTTTTTGTAATGCTGTAAAAATGACGCGAGCCGCATGTGCGTTTCATAAAAAAAAAAAAGATATGGAACCTCGTTGGTGACATTAACTTTTTGGATTAACTAGTATCGTAATGGTAAAAAATTACTTTATATTATAACATTATTGTGTTAGAGAAATAATGTTATAAGTAGTGTTTTTTTTCTAATTTCGGTATTGTGTTTATAAAGTATGCCAATATAAATTCGTTTTGAAGTTTATAATTCGATCTTTACGATATGAGAGTAGATAAACATTTATTCATTTATAAGAAATGTACATGGGATGTATTACAATTACACTTTGAACAGCATTCTCATTATTTCCTAACTCTTTTTTGTCAAGATACACAACAGCGAAAATAGAATGTGCAGTGTACACCAATCATATTCACTTCATATTTATACCAACACTAGCGACCCGCCCTCGCTTCGCTTCGGTTTATGTAAGTATGATTTATAAGACCTCCAAGTCCCTCTAAATATGATATATAGGTACTACCTCGATAAATGGGCTACCTAACACTGAAATAAGTTTTCAAATCGGACCAGTAGTTCCTGAGATTAGCGCGTTCAAGCAAACAAACAAACAAACTCTTCAGCTTTATAATATTAGTATAGATATAATGCCTTTATTTTCCGGTTACAATATTTAACATCCCAAGTTATTCACGAATCTCTTTGGAAACACATGGTAACCCCATCGCGATGTCACGGCAGTATATTGACTTCAATAAGGCCGCTACACAAGATTTACGTTGCGGTAGCCGTAAACAAGCGCCTCGTATAGGTAGCGGTTCATATCAACTGCACAGATTGGCAAGACGGTAATGAATAAATAATTTATTTAATTCTATAATACGAACCATTTTATTATTCTGACCGCTGTACTCGGAGACATTTATGAGACGATTAACGACGGTTCCTTTTTACACTTAGGTATGTATAAAAAACTGTCACTTAAGAACGAGTTAATCGTCATTAACTCACTGTGTGGTGTGCGGCCGCGGGAGTCTATAAGATTCAATGCAGCAGTTTTTCACGCAAAAGCCGTTTCTTTGGACGCGTTCCGATTTTTATGACATATACCATATACAGGTTTAACTTCCACCATAACCATAGCCATGGATAGTTTTAATCCTGGAAAAAATTATAGTTAAATAGATGCACACGTAAGTCCGGCTAATGACATGCTTGGTCATTAGCCGGACTTACAAAGCCCAATGTAAAGCTACATAGCTTATAATATGCATATTGCATAGCTGTAGCATCTAAGGTTGATGTGGACCCGGCTTATAAAGTGTCTTCTTTCGTTTCCACTGGCTGCACAATAAACTTGGAAACGATCACTGCATTTGACTTAATATAAAATTAAACTGTACATTTTTACGATGCGACGGCTTTTACAATATGTGCATTTTATGGTTAAACATAAGTGCAAATTAACATAAACATGTTTTTTTTAAGATTGTGACCTCGGTTTTGTGCGGAAATTGAGATTTAGCCACCCAATGCGATGTCAGCGGGCCTGTTATAGTTATTTATTCAATGCGTGGATAAAACATCTATCACTTTCTTACCAATAGGTAGGTATGAAAGTGCGAGAGTGACGGAAGCTTTATTCACCGCGACAAAGGAGACCATAATACGGGCCCAGGTGACAGAAAGCAATTATTCAAATAAATTAAATATATAGGTACTTAAGTGGAATTTCACTTGATTTTTCCTTTTATAATCACAACGCACGTTGTGTGGAGATACCTTACAAGTCGCAGAGGAAGGCAAACCAAAGGACACGACCTTCACATCTCCTCAGAGGTCATTTCCTATTGTATTGGTGCCACAATTATAATGATTCATTACTCCATTTATAAGAACCGATATCCTTTTGATTTATTATATTATAAGTAAATCTTATTCAGTTTCACCTTAAGCACATGTATGTGTAATGAAAATCATGTACGAATAGATGACATTCGCTTGAGGTTCACGTACGTACAACATGCATCTTCTCATGTTTTCTGTTTTTTTTTTAAAGACTGGCCAGCGATTGAACTTTATCTCATCTAATGGGAACTGATGGGTGTCTTATTATTTTAAATCAAAATCATAGGTTATGATTTTGATTTAAAATAATAAGACAGTCCTTTTTGCTTCGCCGTATTCGGGTAAGAAGCCACCTCCATATTAACCTAGCTTTTATTGAGACTACGAAAACTTTCGGTAAATTCAATCCCAATTATTCGATCTCTACCGTCATGTCTACCGAATTGAGGTCGAATTTGTATGGAAATGTAAGGTCTGGCGTTGAACGCGTCAGCCGTTTGTCTTACTTTAGCGGTTATAATATAAATAAATGTTGACCTAGAAGCGATACGAGAGCAAATATGAAGTCAAAAGTGATATGGAAGAGTTATGTTTATAGAGTTCCTTGTCCAATGGATGCCAAGTTTTGATTTTTAAACACGTATAAGTAGTTAAAGTTATATAACCTTAAACATAATGTAAAAGTACATTCCAGCGTCCACATCATTAAATGTACCTCACGCGATGTCCAAAGTTGTTGTTGGACTATGTTAAAGTGACGTTGTCAACCAAAACGTAAGAGACTCCCTATGATTTGGTTTACAACGTCACGTTGACAAAGTCCATAGTGGCCTAGGAATCAAGTTGGTTGACTGTACGTGATTATGGTGTAGTGGTAAATTGGTCCGTTTGGTTTTGTTTACATCTTTTGTATTTTTTATTGACATTAACCCGACTTTAGGGTAAAACACCTAATTATTGCCTTCTTAAATACTACTTAGGTACTGGCACCTAGTGATTGTTGAATTATCGTCTCTATTACCTTATGTTAATGTTCATGTGGCCAATAATAGGGCAGTTCACGCTACATACTAAATAGTGAATGAATGAATGAATGAATGGTGACTCCTGAGCCCGATCTTTACAGAACTGGTCCAGGTCTGGTTTTAATAGCTATGCATTTATAATGTTGCAAAATTAAGGTCTAGGTTTACCGATGAAGAGTTCATTGACCTATCCACTTTGAAGCATAATTTAATTTTATGTTGACCGCGTAGGCCTTTTAAGGGAAGGACAACTTTAATGGAATGATTAATGGTACCCTAATTGATATACCATCATGAATCGTGATTTATGTAATTTATTCAATTGGGTTTTTGCAAAAGGTTTGTAAAATATGTATCCGTTATCATTCAAAACATGATTATTAACAACTAAGGGCGCGTACACATAGAAGGTCCGTTTTTACAGGATCCTTCTTAACGGATATTTTTACCTCGTTATCTTCTTTTTTACTGCATCCGGAAGCCGGTATTGTGTGTGAACTCGCTCCTCTTCATACCTACACGCCATTAAATAACGGACCTGTAAAACGGATGGCTCTGTGTACGCGCCTTAAGCTTAATTTCTTCTTCAACCCAACGAAGACGAGTTCATCGATGAGCCCTACGATTTACCAGCATCAATGTTCCTTTTCCGACGTGCAGGTAGATTGGGCAGATTCTTGTTTCGGCAGATTCATACAAACATACATAAACTGACGCCTTCGTTCCCAGCGCGTAGGCAGGGCTAAAGAATTACCTACAACTGTAAAAGCTTGATGATAATTCGACAGATTCGAGTTTGAACGTATTCCGTTTTGGCCGTCTTAAGACATCAGTATAATATCCTCTTTCGCATATATAACGATTTTTTTACTTAGGTACTATTATTTAGCTTACACAAACAAGAGTAGGTAACAGCTTCCCGCCATGTTTATTAACCTGAAAAACTTCTCATCCCATTTATATTGCTTTACAGCTTCGCTCGGTGCTTTTCAATGTTTCTCTTCTTGTTCACAGAAGTGGCGATGGACGCGAATCGCGCGTTCTGCCCGCGCGTCGGGTGCGATACGGTCGTGTCCGTGCGCGCGGCCAGCCCTGCCCACTGCCCGACTTGCAGGCACGACTTCTGCTCGCAGTGCAATCAGGAGGTCAGTTATATTTTATGTTCTTCTTTACATACTATAAAACAAAACCGCTTGCGGCCGTCTGACCCTCTGTATATCTAATGGCCCTTCTACACGATGGCCCATCATGGGCTAACGTAAGAGACGCATTTACACCTTAGAGCGAGCAACATATTCTTGCATCTCACTCTTACGCATCACTCCGTCCCTACGCTGGCCCATGATGGATCGTGTAGAGCGGCCATAAGATCTTTCAAACTACGCAACGGATTTTAATGATTAAAGAGGAAGGTTGTTGTGTAGATATAAAAAATTATGGATTATGTTCGGTGTTAAAGCGAACTCACATGAATCGAAGCGAAGCGAGGGTGGGTTCAAAACTTCTAAGAACAAAAACGTCTTATAAAAAGCAGGTTTTAAAACATTGACTGCCTTTTAGAATACGCATATTTGACCCCTTGAAGTTGGAAGAGCAGAGTTTGCTTGATATCTTTCGCACGAAAGTTTAAGATAAGTAGTTAGTTCCTCTCTTCAAGGCTTTACATCAGATCAGATTAGTCAGATCATTTATACGGCAGCAACGTTTAGAATTGCTGTCCAGTCGGATACGGGCGCGGCAGTAGCGATGCACGATTGGCATTTGAGCTGACGGCCGTTTGGAGATGGTGAATTGACCCTCGCATTTTTCTTTCTCCTCACGTAAGACGGCAGTACCTGGAATAACATTAGCAGAACATTCCTTTAATAAATATGAAGATGTAACCCTTGGAAAGTCTGAAAAAAAAACAATGGCAGTCATTCTCATTACTCATAAGTCAATAAAAACGCGCCGTAATAGACTCATGCGCGGTAATTTCAAAGTTATAGCCTTTAGAACCATAAAGTAATTTGTAATTCTCGCTATAATCTCACAAGCTATGTGAACGGAAACGTTTTCTTTGAGACCATAAGGCAAGTTTTCCCGCTATTTTCACATTACAAAATGGCGCGCGAGCGCATTGTTTGGCACGGGCGTCGACAATGCAACACATCGCATGCCAGTGACGCGTGTGGCGTGTGTCAAGATGCATAGAATTCCTACTCTGTGGCAGGCAATGTGCTTGGAAAAGCGCTCTCTCGATTGGACAATGGTTCACACGGTTTCAGAGCTTCACGGTGCGTTATAATGAAAACTGAGCCCACCGAAGGCCTCTTTGGTTTTGCGGATATGGTTGGTTAAATATGTAGTTTTAAAACTTTTTTTCTAGTCCAAAATACAGGGTCTGCTAGCATCTGTATTTAAGGATTAGGAGTATCCAAGGGCCATGATGGTTGGTGTGTAGTCTGTGCACACACCAACGATCAGAGCCCGCAATATGGTCGCCTTTATTGCGGTAGATAAAGCACCCATCACTCTTGCACTTGCATACTGGGCAGAAAGTGACAGATTTTACATCCAAGTTTAACCACATCGATAAACATGACCATAATAGGCCAGGGCCTCTATTCTAGGCGGTATAAACCATATCGTCTTTGACTTCCTATGGTATTGTCTTTATCTCGTCCGCCTTTATTGTCAAGTACATAAGAGCTATCAAAACTTTGACAATAGGATAACAGGTAAAAGACGATAATGGTATTTACCACTTAGAATTTCGGCCCTGCAGATGATCTGTGTCAATGACTCGGCCTTCCGCACTTTATGGGTACTTTCTACCTTCTCTTGATTCATTAAAGCGTACCTGTGATAGTGGTCTTGTTGTGGTGGTATTCATTTATATAGACAACGTTTATTGGACACTCATATTTATGGCGAACAAATAATGTTATTATTTAATTATCATTATGTGACCGATTCGTTTAATGATCCACATAAATAACACAACCTAAAACACTATAGAACCCACCTTCGATCTAGACTTAAAACTGGCACTTCACTTAGTTGGTTGTCAAATATTTTCGTTGCATCTCTTACATTCGGTTTGTCAAATGTAAGAGATGTAAGATTAATATTTGACCAACTCGGTTAAATTGTGCTATCATAAAGAAAGCAAACGACAACTATTCGCAGAGTTGTACATTCTAATACGTAAGGGTCAAAAATCTTACCAAAAGCTACATTTTTCTCCCGGTTAAATATAAATCATGGCAAAATAAATATGTTTAGACACGTATGTCTCAATCTAGATCCTCGATAAACCGTACCCTAGCACTTGCCTCTAAAAAAATCCAGCGCGCTTGGCCTAGGGCTTTCAGGTCTATAGATTTAGGTCACACCACAATACCCGGGCGAACGATCGAGGCTACGCCGACAACTTGGTTTGAGCGGCTATGCTTGGACAATGCAGTTTAAATAAAAAAGATGGAATGGCATAAAGTAGGTTACGGCAGGATTGTAACAATGTTAAAAATAAGAATAAAAAGTACCCATTAATTTTGAAGAGATATACGTAGAATTTTAAAGTCGCTCAGCGAGCTATGGAGCTATGGAGCTATGGGCTATGTTGGGAGTTTCTCTGAAGGTTCGGATCCGTAATGAGGTGATCCGACAGAGTACTAAGGTTATCGACGTAGTCCATCGAATTAGCAGCTTGAAGTGGCAGTGGGCCGGCCATTTGTGCCGCAGAACCGATAATCGCTGGAGTTATCGTATTCTTGAGTGGAGACCGCGAATCGGCAAACGTAGTGTAGGACGCCCTCAGACTAGGTGGAGTGACGATCTTCGCAAGGTGGCTGGCAAGAGCTGGATGAGAGTGGCCACGAATCGTGCTCGTTGGCGTGCCATAGGAGAGGCCTATGTCCAGCAGTGGACTAATATAGGCTGACGATGATGATACGTAGAGAATCAGTAGGTTAGGCTATGTTAGGTTTGTTTTATTACAAATGAACACGATATAATATGGTATCTGATAGCTGTTCTGATGATGGACTCGGAATTGACAACTTGAACTCCGCTATACTTAACGTAAACCCACCGTGTTGGGTTTGGGAAGTTGGGACTCATTAGTTTGGTTTTGATAAACAGGTAATATCTTTGCACTAAAAAAGTACAGTCGGCAACAAACGCTTGTTGCAAATGTGTCATTTTTGACAGAAACCAATTATCTTAATGTGGATAACCGTTTACGAATTAGGGTAGATTTATTGGTTTTTGTAGGGTTATTAGTATTAGTTATTCATAGAGTATTCAAATCATCGGATACGTCTGTCAGAAAACAGTTAGATCAGAAATCAATAGCTTTGTAGGTGTGTCTGTATTTTTAGCATCCGCATTTATTATTTATGAATAATTCTTATAATATTATATAACATTGGTTTAAACTGTATATATTAAGATGTACTACAAAAATCTTGATGATGTATTTTTTTTTATCAACCATTTTAATAGAGCCATTAATGACTAAATAAATACTTAAAATATGTTAAAATACTGTTTTCAAAATCCTTCTTAAATAAGTATAACATTTGAAGGAACTTAAATTAAATCTTACTTAACATTTGACTTTTATGCCCGTTCTTAGATACCTATTAAAGTCGTGCGATTTTAATGCAACTACTATATTACCTATATGTTACAATATATTTTTGCCAACTAAAACTTATAACATTTCAAAATTTCAATATTTACAAACAACTCTTGTACTAAATTCTTATCTTACATATTTATTTGGCATCCATCCAACATTTCAAGTTTCATTTTATCCCATCTAAACAATCCTATAGCGTTGAAAGTCGCTCAAAATTACCGCGATATTTGAAATTCTCACTGCCTTTGTCATCTGTCAATCTTCCTAAATAAGATCCGTATCTTATAACTCGCTTTCCTTAGGCCGATGAACTCTACAGAGCTTAATAGGACGAGGAACTTTGCAAGCCAAGTCTGAAGCTAAATTGCAAATTAGTTTGATTAACTTAGCCTTTGTACAAGGCGTGGTTTTAACGGTTTTAATAATAAAGAGAAATGGAGCTGGGAAGTGCCGGTTTTCTAAGAAAAAGGTTTTGGAGGTGCTTATGAGTTTCTGGGCCATTCTACTTTTCTTTGTACATAACTTTTAGAAACGTTATCACTAAACTATTTTTTTTGCAACAAGCGGTAAAGTGCTGCTTTTTCTAACTTGAAACTAGAAAAGGGACGTCAATAAGCTTATACATAGAATTAACCTAATTCATAAAAAGTTATTTGTAGGTATTAAACATCTTCGCCTAAGTGTGCAAAATGTGGATACAGAATTATCAAAAAGTTTTTATAGTTGTTGGAAATTCTGTAGCTCTGCCTACCCTACTCTGGGAATAAAGGCGTGAGTTTATGTATGTATGTATGTTATTTGTAGTAACTATAAAGTGAGTAACGCAGTGGACGTTGATGTCCCCGCCTTTTCTATGGAAAAAGTGCAATTTACCACTGAGTTACCAAGATTCTTCAGCGATAATTGATTAATTTAAGAGTTTTTTTTTTAAACCGTTAAACTTAAACATTCTAAGTTCATGTTATTTATTTATTCACGGATTCATAATTTGGTATACTTTTTATCGAACGATAGCGAAAGTGTACACTGAAAAGTAGAATGGCCCTTCTATCAAAGAGATATGCAGTGAAAGGATAAGTGAGTTAAACAATCCTATTGGTTTTAACCCCTGAAGCAAAACTAGGGGTGATATAAGTTTAACTTATGTATCTGTGTATCTGTGTCCCAAACGGATGGACCGATATGGAAGTGCTATTTTTTAAAAGAAAGCTAGTTTAATCGGGATGGTACTTCGCTAGGTTTCATGAAAATATGTCGGACCGTATAACACCCGTATTTACAGTGCAGAAAAGTAATTACTTGAATATTAGTAGTGTCAAAAGTCATATAAAAATCGTTGCTTAAGTCATTACTTTTACTCAAGTAATTACTTTCTTGACTATAAATACGGGTGTAAGAGATATCTCTGGAAGTAGGTGTCACCATTATGTAGGGGATTTTATCTATTTAAAAGTTAGGCGAATCCCAAAATAAAAACTTGTACTTGAAAAGGCATGCTGCGCCAATCTCAAATAAAGAACGGCAAATAGTTTTTTTTTCAATACAAATGTCGTCGTTTTAGAAGGAAAACGTCTCACAGGATGGACGTTTCACCCTGAGTGGGATTTACAATCTTCAGACTGAAAATGCGTGGTCTATTCTGAGGACTAAGGCCCGTATTAATAAACTCATCTTGGCTGAGACTCCCGTCACTAGATACGTCAAAGTAAACGTCAAACCATAGAACACTGTCATTTTTGACGCATCTCGAGACGACCATTAGAGTTGAGATTAGTTTATTAATACGACCCTAAGATGGGAGGTCGCTGTGCGTTCTAACTCTAACATTCTATGGTAAAAGTTTTAGTTGGTCAAGCCGCAAAAATGAATCCTTGAAATTATAACCTAAATTAACACCACTTTTCCTGGGCGATATATAAAGCTAGGGCGCTTGCAAACTGACCCAATTCAAAATGAATGATCCCTTGACCATCGCACCATTCTCAGCTCTATCCCACTACTATAAGGGTGTTAAAGGGTTGGTGGGATTATCTACAAGGGTCAAAGGGAGGTTATTAAGCGGAGTTAAATTAGAGTCCGGATTGTTTGTCCTGTAAGCGTTTGTCCCTGATAGGGGATGACACCGTTCTAGGTCAACGACAGAGTCGCGTCGAGGAACGACCTAAAATAAAATGTTTTCGTAAGTAGATTCACTTTGTTTTAAATAACTTTCTGACTTTTGTATTTATACATACATTAAATCACGCCTGTTTCCCAGAGGGGTAGGCAGAGGCCACTTCTTTCCACTTGCTACGATCTTGACAAAATTTCGCTTCTTCCACATTCATACATCGAGTCAAGTTGCGGCCACACCGCTGCTTAAAAAACGGTGTCGGTACGGAATCGCAATGAGAGAGAGAGAGATCCGATCATACGCGACGTTTCTAACCCATACCGTCGTCACCGGATCTCTCTCTCTCTCATTGCGATTCCGTACCGACGACACCGTTTTTTAAGCATTGGTGTGGCCGCAACTTCATGCACGCACGTAAATAAGATCTTATTTATTTATATCATCATAATTATTATTATTACATATCAAACAAAGTCGCTTTCCGCGTCTGTCTGTTTGTTAGGTATATCCGCTAACCTGCTAAACCATGCAACGGATTTTGATGCGGTTTTCAGTGAACACCGTCAGTCAGAAATTTTTCAGATAAAGTTTTTTGTGTACCTATCGTTAATACAATTTCTCAAACATGCTCGCAAAGGGTGCCTTTTGTTTTTGAGAAATGAAGACGAAAAGAGCTTCATTTTCTTCCTACAAGTAAAATAAAAGTATGAAAACCCACTTAAAAAACCCATACCTAAGGTCGCCGTCAATAGAACTTGTGAACGATGTAAACAAATTAGTACTGTTTGACCTAACCACTAATATTCACCAAGCGCGTTTTTATTAAAATTAACGTATAGGTAATGAAAAGTTATTCCATCTTGAACTTAATATGAAAATAATGATCTAGTGTATAAATCATTGCAGAGACCTCACTTGATCTTTAAAAGTACGTGATTATCGAGTAATCATGGTGAATTGTTTTGTTTGGTTTTGTGTAGGTACATCATTTGCAAGTTCTATTGACGGCCACTGTACACCCAACATGTGGGATGGGTGGGTGCAGTGTGGGGCGAAGGCGGTTCGTTGTGCGTGAAACTTCTTATAACTCGTAGTTTTATCAAAAAAGATTATCTCTGAATTTGTCGAAAGCTTTTTACAAAAACTTATACTTAATTATGTATTTGTATCATTTTCTCGCATTGTTTGAGAAA